>JACXGI010018487.1:0-13201 GCA_016801175.1 Esox masquinongy | reverse complement strand
ACACACACACACACACACACACACACACACACACACACACACACACACACACACACACACACACACACACACACACAGGACATACTCACATGAAGCTGCTCATCATCTGTTTGGTGTCTTCCGAGCTTCTTGAGTTGGCAAAACTGATGAATGAGCAGTACACTGCTATCCACGCACACCACTTTAACTGAAACCAGGACATCACAGGACGACTGAATTAGCAGCTAGAACAGGTCTCCATTTTAACTCTGTTAAAATGCAATTTGTTACTTTTTTTCCTGGCTAGTGTGTGGTCAAGCAGGCAGTCAAATGTGTTTGCAAAACTGAGGGTCATAGTTCGACCAGAGCAACTGGACAGGGAGATTAGCCATACTGCTAAAATAATGTAGCCAAGTGATGCCAGCTGCTTCGCAGTACATTTTGGGACCAGACGGTTGTCAGTGCCAGATAATCAACTGAAGTGGGCCTACATACAGGCACTGAGGAAGGTCAACGCGGACTGGAATAATCGGTAAAATATCCATGCAAGGGTTGGATGCTTTGTTTTTATCAACCCAAGTGCACCATGGGACATGGTGAGGTCCATGCCATCAGAGTGGACCGTCAACTCACAACGATGGGGTATCATCACCCAGGACCCAACACACACATGCATGCATGCACGCACACAGTAAACTTAGCATTAAGGCAGTTGACCATCAGCAAATTGATGCACACCCATACACCACTCAGAGCTAAAAGGCTGAAGTTTCCCCTTTTAATCTTGTAAATAGGTGGGCCCACGGGGGGGGGGGGGGGGGGGGGGGGGGGGGGGGGGGGGGGGGGGGGGGGGGGTCGGCAACTGTCCCTGGGGAGGTCACACAGACACACAAACAAACATAAGAAGATTGGTGGGGGAGGGGCATTGTCATCTGTGTGTGTGTTGTATAAATAGATGTCTGTCGATCACCTTGAGCATCAGGCCACACATGCTAAAGATCATCCCGAGAAGGTTCATGTAGTCTGGGGTAGGGTCTTCCAGGGTCGGGTTCGCCTCCGTGGTGGGGGGCTTGTATCTGGCAACAAAACACATCAAATATGAATTACCAAGCCAGCAATATCGTAACGATTTGTTATACCTCGGTGTAACAACAAAGTTCGTTTACTAAATAACAAGTGTTGTGAAACTATATAATTTAAACTAGCTCAACAGAAACTAGCTTGCTCGTTAGCTAGCCTATAATCCCATTAGAATAGTGCTGATGTGTGCTTAGCTGTTAACCAGTTAGCTTTGCAAGCTAGTAAACTGCTAACACAGTCGAGAAAAAAAACAATATTCACTCAATTGTACTCACCGGATAATTTTGTTTACCCTTTGTGGGCCTGTCATATTGTTTGCGGACATAATGTCCTTCTTGTTGAGCTATTCTGATGAATGAATTTTGTAACAAAACGGTGTGGAGTGTGAATCCTAAATTAGCTCATGAATAGCTGGGCGGGGCGTATCATTTCCGCCGTACAATGAACGTATTTCAAAATAAAAGCTTTAATATACCCCAAAGACACGTCGCTGCCTTTTATTTTGACATGTTTGCGTTTACCCAAAATCCAATGGGCATTTTAGACAGGAAGTAAATTACACATTTGCGAAAAATATGCGTGTTGTTATTTATTAGCTAACTAACCATTTTAAGAGCAATCCATATATCCTTATGATGTCTCTCTCATCAAACTGAAGCGACAAGGCGAGGTATTGCAAGTAGTTAACGTCTATGCTCTGTCTTTAAGACAGTGCTTGCTCTTTCCACTCCTAGTAACTACCAGTAGATTCTCTACTGTAGCAGACAACAGAAACCACTTACAGTTAACGGTTCCAATCTCTCTATAGGTAAATTGTTGAAATGTCGTTCCCCCAACCCAAACCTGAGATCCCACAGGTCCCCCAATACCTACTCAGGACCATAGACTGTCAACAAGGTGCTGTTAGAGCTGTACGGTTCAATGGTGAGAATTCCGACACGTTATTGTCACTTGCATGGTCAACTTGGGGATGCGTTAGGTTCTGAGGATTTGTATGGATGATGTATTTTTGTCGTTTTTTTAATGCACCCTTTGTCTGTGTCCTGTTTCTAACCCCCCTCCCCAACTTCTTAGCTGACGGTAATTACTTGCTATCCTGTGGTAGCGACAAATCTCTGAAGCTGTGGAGCGTGAGTAGGGGAACACTACTGAAGACGTACAGCGGCCATGGATACGAGGTGCTAGATGCTGATGGGTCAGTGTCTGTCTGTTTAAGGCTGTTCGTGCTACAAATTATTCCGCAATATTTAGGCCTGGGTCGATGTTAGCCTGGTGTTCCCACATGTTTGTGCTGTCTCCCCAACTTCTGTGGTCATTTATCGTACCCCAGCATAACTGCAACTGGGTCCAATCTGGGTGGAAGTTGCATCTACATAATTCAGATCTTGAATGATATCCCAAAATTATTCCCGTAATAATGATTGTTTTTTGGATAAGGTTATGGATGTTTAACCTGAAGCAAGACAAACAGGATCTACAAGTCTGAATTTTCAGTAAGACAACATTTAAACAGACAACATGTGAAGTATGGTCAAATAAAGTTCATGCAACATTCTTACTTGTGATGAGACTATTCATGAAAAGCAGGCCTACATTCAAGATGAGAATATCAGTCACACTCTGGGACTGGTAAAGGGCCTGATGGATTCACAACTTCCTGTTGCACATTTCTGTTTTAACCCCTAACTGGCACACCTGATGTTTTCTCTGTTTCTCCATCAGACTTTTCACAACTAAGACAGTTTAAATAAAGTGGATTCGGTCAACCTAAATGTACCACTTTCATTTAGGCTTATGCCATCAATCTGTTAGTGTTGTCCTTAACCTTCAGTCTCCCTGCTGTCAGCTTCTGAGGGAACAGGAGGTTAAGGTTTCTCACCATCCATTCTTTCCCCAGTTCCTATGACAACAGCCAGCTGTGTTCCTGCAGCTCTGACAAGACGGTGATTCTGTGGGACGTGGCAACCGGCCAGGTCACCCGGAAACTTCGCGGTCATGCTGGGGTGAGAGGAAAAGCCAAAACAGTGGGAGAGATGGAGGAGGTGGGGGTGGGGTTGATTGTGACAGAGAGACTGAGACATTAAAACCTCAGGTGTCACGCTGGGATGAGAGACACGATCCAACTATGTTTTTACTGTCATGGAAGACAAGAGATGGTGAGAGAGAGAGAGAGTTACAGAGAGGAGAGGGGGAAGAATGACAAAAGTTGGGTTAGAGAAAAAGTGATAGAGAAGTGGAGAAGATGCCAAAGGCATGGAGACAGGCGCAATAGGAAAAACATAAGTAAAACAACAGCTATTCATTTCCATGGATCCATATGGTTCTGACCTGACTCTGTCTCTGCAGAAAGTCAACTGTGTCCAGTTCAATGAAGAGGCTACCGTCATCCTATCTGGTAAGTTATCTTCTCCATCTCTGGTCAGCAAATTGTTGCTCATCCACAGTTCCTGGTCTGAAGCTTTTGGGAGTTCACTGCACAGCCAATACAGGATCCGTGTCAAGTGGTTGCACCCCGTAATGTTTGTTTGTGTTTCTGTGTGTTTTGTAGGTTCCATTGACGGTACAGTGCGGTGCTGGGACACCAGATCCAGAAAGTTTGACCCCATCCAGATTCTGGATGAGGCCCGGGATGGCATCAGCAGTCTGAAGGTGTCAGAACATGAGCTGCTCACCGGGTCAGTACCAGATTGAAATTATGCTGGATTGGCATTGCAAGATAATGCAGTGAAACCCATCACAATATCACAACAAGATAATGCAGTGAAACCCATCACAATACTACAACAAGATAATGCAGTGAAACATCATGTTATTTCAACAAAATAATGCAGTGAAACATCACAATAATACAAGATAATGCAGTAAAACATCACAATATCTCAGTAAGATAATGCAGTGAAACCCATCACAATATCGCAACAAGATAATGCCAAGAAACCATCACAATATCACAACAAGATAATGTAGTGAAACCCATCACAATATCAAAACAAGATAATGCAGAGAAACCCATCACAATATCTCAACAAGATAATGGTATAGCCGTCAGAGTCACTGCCTCCATTGCACATGTACTGTTGTACTGTTTCTGTCAAATGAAGCATAAAACAGCCAGAAAATGTAGCAAAACAAAAGTACTATGTCTTTCTTCAGCTCCGTGGATGGGAGAGTGAGACGCTATGACCTGCGGATGGGACAGCTGCATGTGGACTTCATCAACAGTCAGTACCGACCCATTGTGTCTAAATGCTGATTTTGTGGACATACACTTTTGCATCACACTCTTGACCTGTATTTCAGAGTGGCTTTGAACCAAACTCAAATGTTTTTTTCTCAATACACTGCTCTTTATTGACCCTGAGGCATTCTGTCACTCCGTGTCTGTAGCCTGTTCCGTCTTTTCCGTGTCCTAAACGGTCCTCGTGCGTCCATTCCAGGCCCCGTCACGTGCGTGTGTTTCAGTGCGGACGCCCAGTGCACCCTGACCTCCAGCCTGGACTCAACCGTCAGGCTCCTGGACAAGAGCACAGGGGAGATGCTGGGAGAATACACCGGCCACACCATGAAGGGCTACAAGCTGGACTGCTGCCTGTCCAGTAAGGACACCCACATACTGAGCTGCTCTGAGGACGGACACGTCTACTGCTGGGACCTGGTGGAGGTGAGGGGGAGGAGTGGGTTAAGGGTTACACGTGTCTTTGCACCGGAGCGCCGCTGCAGAACCTGGTGTCTTGGGTCATTCAAAATCTTAATGAATTTGACCCAAGACACCCTGAACAGGAGGTTGTCCCTGAACAGGAGGTTGTCCCTGAACAGGAGGTTGTGCCTGAACAGGAGGTTGTCCCTGAACAGGAGGTTGTTCCTTTTCCTTGCCTAACACCGATGACCGATGAAGGAGGACTATGCTGGCGTCACCGCACATCCGTTTTGGCATTGTTCCTCATATGTGAAAAAGATATTTCAGAACTGATTTATGAACGTCTAAATGTCTTTTTGACGTGTTTGTTTTGGCCGACCAGTGGCACGTCTCAGTCAGCCCTCACCGGCGTGTGTGGACAGGTCGTTTCAAGTGTGTCAATGGTCGTTATCTGAACGAAGAAAAAAATTTGCCAAGCAAATTGCTACAGGCTCATCACTGGTTAAATTTTTCGTTTGTTTTTTTCCTCTCAGGGCTCTCTGACCCTGAAGCTGCCTGTCGGGAAAGCTGTCGTCCAATCGCTGTCCTTCCACCCATCGGAAACCTGCCTCCTCACGTCCATGGAGGGGCGGGTCCAGGTGTGGGGGGTGGAGCCGGAGGAAACAGAGGAGGATGGGGATGTTGTAGTTGTGAAAAAGGAGAAGGTATAGCAGCCACTCATTGGACATGTTAGAAATGACAAAAGTCTGTGATGTTATCAGAAATTATTAGCAAATTCCCTATCCATGAGATGTTTGTTTCAAGCTTGTGGTAACAGATTGGGTTTTAGTTGAGGGAAATTGTTAAAATCGCATTTGCGGTTAAAAACTCATGGTTATTTGTAGCTTGGCAGCTAATGCTCTAGGGTGGCGAGACCAGTTAAAAAAAATGTGAATTGTAAATATTTTATTAAAAGTGAACCTTGAATAAATCTTTTTCTTTTCTTAACGTCTTGTGGGATATAGTATTATTTATTGATAAAGCTATGAGAGGAAAATGTATGTTTACTCACACACTGGTCATAACAATAACATGTAAATATGGTTGTCTTTATTAAGAAATGTACATATGAACTTGGCATATAAACAAAATAAATTAAGTAGCATCAAACAAGAAGGATCTGAAATAAATAAATAATTTATTTTACATAAATACCTTGTTGGTTTACGAGGAACCTCTTTTTCTTCATGTGTTAATTTTACTCAACAATTAATCAACCAGGATGTGGTCCTAAAATGAGGGATGATGGATAGATGATCCACTCTCATGATTGATCAAAAATCTTACCAAAGCAACCTTCAAATAACTACAAATATACATATGCATAAAATGCACGGCTATTTAGCACATCATAATTATTGTACATCAGTGAAATCATTCCTGCTGTGTGTCAGTCATGGTTTTACAGCATTAAGGGGCTATGCCACTTTAAATTATTGCATTCCAAACTGCTGATGTTATTGTCAGTGTTTGGTCCCTCCCCACAGAGTGTCCGGCTTCACCCCCTTAGACACCGAGCCCTGCCTCTTAACCCACACAGGTACACCCAGCAGCCGATAGCTTCTCCACCTTGTGCCAGTGATGGGCATTGTCCAGGAACGCCAGGTCCTCGTGGTGGGTCGGCCGACAGCACGGGCCACTCTGCCATCCCCCGCTGGCCCCAAAGTCAGGCAGGGCACCCCTCACCAGCAGGTTGCCAACGGTCAGGTCATGGTTGGAGCGGACCCGGGGACACTCGCCGCCGCAGTACTTGAAGAGGATGGTCTCGTCCGCGTCGTAGCCCAGATCCAGGTCCCGTACCCGGAGGAGGATGGAGCGCAGACCGCACTCGTTGGTGGAGCGACGGGACCGCATTGGGATTTGGGGCGACATGATGTCCGGTTGGTCTCTGAATCCAGAACTTTCCACGCTGGTGTTGTCGTTCTCTTCACTGGACTCTCCTCCCCCTCTTCTTTCCTCCTCTGATGGGAATGATGATGCCTGCCTTCGCTGCTCTGAAAGATGGAGAGATAAACAGAAAAGAGGAGGGAGGATTATTAAAAAACGTATTAACAATAACAAAAGGGTCAGAACAACAATCAACAGGTAGTGTTTGTCCAATAAAGTTACAACGAACGTCACACTGATATAAACTCATCTGAAAACAAGTGGTCGGTGTCCAGTCAAATGTCATCCCGATATGAACTCGTCGTCTCAAAGAAAAACTAATCTCTGAAGTATCCCCACAAGAGCGCAAAGTGCTGGGGGGTCCTGACCCCCTGAATAAGGCACATGCCCCCATGAAAGTTTAGGTGGGGGGGGGGTGTCTGAACATTCTCCACTCCTTTAAAATTGCCATTCGTACGGCTACAGGGGTAAATATTAAAACAGAAGTGTTAAAGACGAAACACACCCCACTGCCTCTCTTGTCATCCCCATCCATCCTTACCCAGTAGCGCTGACAGCCAGTGGCCCTCTCCTCTCTGCACGCAGAACAGCAGGACAGCCAGCTTCAGCAGAGACCTCGTCATGTCTGCTATCTTCCCTCTCGTTTGAACCCTCTTGCCTTCCCTGAAAGTGAACCGGCGAGTGAACAACCGATTTGTGATGCTGAGAGGCAACAGTCACAACCTCCATTATATACCCCTCTGAAAAGGGGGGGGTGATAGGGGGATGAGACAGCATAGGGATTGAAACGGAGGGGTGGGGGGGGGCCCGTCTTCTAAACCGTTCCTCGCCAAAATGCCAAGACTACCCAGCCCAGGTTTTGAGGGTTGGCGGTTTGATTCTTGGATGGGTTTTTGCCCCTAGAGATCTGTCATAATAGGATTCTATTTAACAGGCATAAATTTTGTTCTGAGAGCCCCAGGTGTTTTCCGATGGATGCAAAGGCCGATTCATGGGAAAATGAAATCCGTAGGCTAATAACTTAAAGCTGTTTAAAAGTTGGGCGGCGGGCTAGGTTAGTCAGAGGTTGGGATGGCATTGATGATAAGCAGGTCAACTACCAAAGGAAAACAGAAGAAAAGATAAGGAATGCGAGACTTAATGGATTGAGAAAAGGCAGAGGAGGACATTGACTTGACGACAAAGATGAAACACAACGCACACATCCACCAATGTTCAATGTATGAAAGAAACTGATGTCAAGGATAAAATGTAATTGGAAAAAGTTCGGCAAGAGTTAAATCGAACAAGCGATGAGTATGGTCGTAATTAAAAAAAGAAAGGAAGATAAAACGTTGACAGGAGATATTTTAATGCACATTCCGGGACTGGCGACTGAGATTCCAATATCTACTTTTGCTTCCTCCATAAATGTAGGGATTTTGTTGGAAATCTTGTCATGTATCCTTATGTGACATGATATTAAGGGAAATATGAAAAGGTAGGTAAGGAGAAGGAATGAAAGAAAAACAGAGGAGACAGTGATATCTGAAGTCATCCTGACAATGTCAAATCAGGCCTTAACTACATGCCGTCATCCACCTGAGGGCTCATTTGGTTTTGATTGTCAAAAGGCGGACTGGGTGCCCAATTTTTTTCAGACATGCTGTGGGTATATGGACTCACACAGAAACACACATCCACCTCCACATTACAGCTCCAACTCTGCCCGTCTACGAGTACCTGACTAAGAACACAAACATTCCAGGAATTCCTTACGTCAGTATGTTTTGCAAATCCAATCAGTTTTTCACATTGCATCAACGTCTTCACACATCTCTTTTTAATTACACGACAGTGGTGATTGGACCTGTTCTTTCCCCCAGTGGGACTTCTCGTAAATACACTGTTAAATGTAGCTTCTATACAGTAGATCTACACTGTACACAACAATACTTGAGTGTTTTTATTAACTTCTGGTCTTATCAGCACTCTTGGCTGTGGCTCAGGCCCGATATAGCTACAAGGTTAAACTGCCTCCTGCCACTGAAGAGAGAGAGACTGACTGTTTCAGGTTTAAACTTAGCTCCATCATGCCGGCACACCATTCATCTCTTTTTTCTCAGTTGCCTTTTCGTCCGCTTCTCTCCATCCTCCTCCACCCAAAGAAATGATGTATTGTGATTTAGGGATAATTATAGAACAGCTCTTTGCCGTGGTATAACTGGTTATATAACACACCTCTTTGTGCCTTATTGTGATGTACAATGCTATCAACCAACCCCTGTTTAACAATACGAAGCCTAATGCAAATTCTGGCCTGTTGCCATGAATAAGACTAATCTGAAAGTCAGTTTTAGGCCATAAAGTAAACTGACTTTTATGGAGTGAAAACGGACTTTCAGGAGAGTAAACTGACTTTCAGATTACCCTAATTTAAGGCAACATTCAAGAAACTGCATGCATTGGGCTTCAAGGTGTTAACTGTGGGTAGGTTGATTAATGTAATGTAATACTAATTCAGTGAAAATGGCTTCATTATGCAGAAGTATGAGATACAGTACATAGCTAAAGAATGACACAGACGGTAAATTAGCCTACATAGCTAAAGTATGACACACAGAGTGTAAATTACTGATGCTGGAAGCCATCTTTCTGGACTTTTTACACTGATTATAATGAACACAGGCACACACAACTTCTCAAAAGACGGTATCATCTGCTTGTTGGTGTTGTTTGGCATTCTGACACTGGCACTGAAAAAGATTTCCTGGACTAAACCATTTTTAAATGATCTGCAAAAGAACAGTAACTGCAATATGGGTAAATGAAATGCCCTCTCTCAGGGTAGTTTATGATCAGGCTGGTGCACCTTTGGTGGTCTTGTGCTTGGAAAAGTGGGTAGAGCTATTTCTTGCCTTATTGGCCCCGTCCGGGTTTATCTTCAGTGTCTCTGGACCCCCCCCCCATCTGGTCATCTGAAAAGATATATTGTTGTGGCCCAAAAGTGTAATATAGTGTTATAATCGTCACCCTACACAACCAGAAGAGGTTTTAACTTAGGTTCCTTCCCTACTTGGAAGTTTCTAAGTCACTTTGTGTCAATTTCTTGTTGTTCTTTTCTCTTCGTGGTTACAGGCTGGGTATCTGTATGAACACTTTGTGACAACTGCTGATGTGCAAAACGGCTTTGTAAAATAAAATTTGATTGACAATTAAATATGTTTGTCCAGAAATGTTGCTGATGACATTTCTCTATACGTGACATGTCTGTTGTCAGATTCTTCTCATTTCTCTCCACCTGCCACAGCCCTAAATTTAACTACACATCTTCACATTCCTAAACAGATCTCTTCCTAGAGAAATTCCAATGGGATTGTTCTCCGTCTGTATCTCTCCTCCTCCCTCTTTCAGACTGGGAGGTGGAAGGAATGTGTCAGGCCCTTTTCCCTCTCACTTTCCATGTTTTCAGAGAGGATTAACCGGAAGATGAATGCAGTGTTCCGATCACTGCTCAGAAAATCTACCGTCTTACCGTATTCAGTCTCTCATCCGAAGTACTGATGTCACACCTGATAGAGAGATGCCTGAGTCAATAGGCGGGCATCCAGACTCCACACGATGCCTTCATCACCGAGAACCTAGCGCATAACCAGCGCATTGTGTTGACAATGTCACAGCACTTTATTGGCCTCAATCAGACACCGTTTAAAACCCAGTCACGTCTTTGTGGTTACAGGCCAGTCACGTCTTTTGTTGTTTCAGTATATACCTTTTGAACCTGGCAGCCAACATTTCTTTTAATACAAACATCCGAGGTGATAGCTCCTTTTCTCTCTATGGTCTACAGTATAGCCGATTGAGGGATGGGGGTGATAACCTCAATGACTAGTATACATAGGATATAGTGGTAGACAGAGGTTGTGTATTCTAGATTAACTGACACAGACATAATGTACATACATGCAGACAGACAGACAGAGGCTAAAGATTGCTGGCTGTGCATTCCTGGCGATGATTGGACCAAAGCGGAGGCTGGTCTCTCGGGCTCTCCTGGTCAGCCCAAATAGGGATCGTCTGTCTGTCTGGTCCGAACAGGAATGTTAGAAGGGAGCAGCGTTCCTCTTCTTAGGAGCTTTCTACAGGGATTTAGCCACGGAATGTCAAACTCAACGCCATGGAATGTCGAACTCCGGAATGCTGTTTACAACATAAATCTCGATCAGACAGACACCTGCCCTGAGCATGTCTTTCTCTCTATCTCTCTACATCCATAACTCTCTCTCCAACCCTCTCTTCATCCCTGATGCCCCCGTTCTTCCCCCTCGCTCCCTCCCTCCCTCCCTCCCTCCCGCTCCATCCTTCTCAGGATATCCCACATGCCTCCAGTCCCAATCACCTGAACCTTGATAGACAGCAGCCAATCTCTCTTTAATCACCCACTTTGTCCTGCCATGCCTCGTTTACTCCAATGTAGTCAGTCCTCTTTTTGAAAGGGAGAAAACTGAGGGACTTATGAACTAAGACAAAAATACATTGCAGGCCTATTTCATTATGAAAAATATCTATTTTATATAAGGTGGAACTGCCTCTTTGTTTTAAAGTTCTTGCTTCTTGTTCAATCTCAACATGGGTCACCATACCCAGGACAGACTGATGGAACGACATGGAATGGAAGAACTGTCTCCACAAGTCCTATATCCTGACTGGACAGATTGGATCCTTCTCTCTGGCTGACAGAGACACATGTACTGTAGAGGATATTCCTCAACAACCGGGCCCATCCATCACGTCAGAACCATGTATTTGTAGACCTGGTACAGAGCAGTGCCAATATGCTGACAGAGTGTGATTGATATTAGCCAGGAGGCACTGGCCCTCTCCTCAGTGCCCATGCCGGTTCAATTTGATGTTAAAAAGGAAAATGGTAAAATTTAACTGGCCCGAGTGTGTATATTTCCAAATACACATTCAGGATATTATCTTGGGGGACAAAAAACATTCATACCTAAATCCACTAGCTGTGAAGAACATACATGGACGGGGAGAGGATCACCACAATAGTATGACGTTTTTCACATAACGGATGTCACGTGTTTATGTACGAAAGCACTATTTTCTTCTGCTGCTTGTGAATGCTGACCGAACAGTAAGCTAGCTTTTTATTTTGTGATATTTCGGTTATTTTTTCCCAACAATTCCCGTTATGTCTTGATATTAATTAGTTACGATTAGTTCCTGTTACATTCCTAAGGCTTGTGGTTGGCTCATTATTCAGCATTGACGCCAGCTTTGCTTGCATGTTTTGCTAACAAGCTAACGACGTTCACTGTCTAGTAGTGGTGGGCTAACTCTCAGTTAACTTGAATTAGCATGTTTACACAAAATTAGTTAAACTATTTTTTATTTCTCCTTTATGCGACAACAGCTATCCACTAGTGAGCTGTCCAATATAACAACATGGTAAGTTGCATGCCTACGTCAAATGATCTGTCGCAGATCATGTCTTTAGCTAAGTTGTGTTAAATTTTTTTATCTAACGTTATTTTTTCTGAACAATATTAAAACGTGCCTCCTTTTCCACCCTGTTTTTTAGGGTGAGAGGAAAGGACAAAACCACTACTACCCTCCAGATTTCGACCCACAAAAGGTAAATATAGCCACAGACCAATCATCAAATATAGTATACCACAGTCCAGAATTCCGGCGTTAGACTCTTTTTAACCCCTCTCTCCCCCCACTCGTTTGTATTGCTTACATTCTCCCCTCTTCCTTAATAACCTTTTCTCCCCCTCCCTCTCACCATCATTCTCTCCCTCTTTCTCTCTACTTCCCTGTCTTTAGCATGGCTCTCTCAATGGTTACCATGGAACCCATGCCTTACGTGAGAGGGCCAGGAAACTGTCCCAAGGCATTCTCATCATCCGGTCAGTAACAAACACACACACACACGCGCTGTTTTCATTGGTCACAAGGAAATGAATCTATGTATGTTTACAGGTTTGAAATGCCGTATAACATCTGGTGTGATGGCTGTAAGAACCACATTGGAATGGGTATGGTCCATCATTTCTCAATATTACAGCCCCTTCTGTATGTTGGTCAGTGGTCAGCTAAAAAATATGTGAAGAAATTAGCATCTCAAAACTTAGCTTGCTTTAACCCCAGCCCTTCCTAACCTAAGTCCTATATATGTACATTTTCCTAACCTGATAAAATCCTGTCTTACATTAACAACATCCCATCAAGTCAAAACCCTATTTCATCTTCATATTGTGTTGTTCAGGTGTGCGTTACAATGCTGAGAAAAAGAAAGTGGGGAACTACTACACCACGCCAATCTACAGGTAAGACCAGATACATGTGTGTACCTGTGTTTATGTGTGTGTTGACATGTGTGTCTGCCTGTCTGTGTATCAACCTTCTGTGTGTTGACCTGTGTGTGTCTCTGTGTGTGTGTTGACCTGTGTGTCTCTCTGTGTGCGTGTTGACCTGTGTGTCTCTCTGTGTGCGTGTTGACCTGTGTGTCTCTCTGTGTGCGTGTTGACCTGTGTGTCTCTCTGTGTGCGTGTTGACCTGTGTGTGTCTGTGTGTGTGTTG
>JACXGI010018486.1:0-13207 GCA_016801175.1 Esox masquinongy | reverse complement strand
ATATATATATATATATATATATATATATATATATATATATATATATATATATATATATATATATATATATATATATATATATATATACAGTATCTCACAAAAGTGAGTACACCCCTAGGTGAAAATGTCCAAATTGGGCCCAGTTAGCCATTTTCCCTCCCCGGTGTCATGTGACTCGTTAGTGTTGCAAGGTCTCAGGAGTGAATGGGGAGCAGGTGTGTTAAATTTGGTGTTATCGCTCTCACACTCCCTCATACTGGTCACTGGAAGTTCAACATGGCACCTCATGGCAAAGAACTCTCTGAGGATCTGAAAAAAAGAATTGTTGCTCTATATAAAGATGGCCTAGGCTATAAGAAGATTGCCAAGACCCTGAAACTGAGCTGCAGCACGGTGGCCAAGACCATACAGAGGTTTAACAGGACAGGTTCCACTCAGAACAGGCCTCGCCATGGTCGACCAAAGAAGTTGAGTGCACATGCTCAGCGTCATATCCAGAGGTTGTCTTTGGGAAATAGACGTATGAGTGCTGCCAGCATTGCTGCAGAGGTTAAAGGGGTGGGGGGTCAGCCTGTCAGTGCTCAGACCATACGCCGCACACTGCATCAAATTGGTCTGCATGACTGTCGTCCCAGAAGGAAGCCTGTTCTAAAGATGATGCACAAGAAAGCCCACAAACAGTTTGCTGAAGACAAGCAGACTAAGGACATGGATTACTGGAACCATGTCCTGTGGTCTGATGAGACCAAGATAAACTTATTTGGTTCAGATGGTGTCAAGCGTGTGTGGCGGCAACCAGGTGAGGAGTACAAAGACAAGTATGTCTTGCCTACAGTCAAACATGTTGGTGGGAGTTTCATGGTCTGGGGATGCATGAGTGCTGCCGGCACTGGGGAGCTATAGTTCATTGAAGGAACCATAAATGGCAACATGTACTGTGACATACTGAAGCAGAGCATGATCCCCTCCCTTCGGAGACTGGGCCGCAGGGCAGTATTCCAACATGATAACGACCCTAAATACACCTCCAAGACAACCACTGCCTTGCTAAAGAAAGGAGTTCTGGTGAACTCCATGCCCAAGAGGGTTAAGGCAGTGCTGGAAAATAATGGTGGCCACACACAATATTGACACTTTGGGCCCAATTTGGACATTTTCACTTAGGGGTGTACTCACTTTTGTTGCCAGCGGTTTAGACATTAATGGCTGTGTGTTGTGTTATTTTGAGGGGACAGCAAATTTACACTGTTAAACAAGCTGTACACTCACTACTTTAAATTGTAGCAAAGTGTCATTTCTTCAGTGTTGTCACATGAAAAGATATAATCAAATATTTACAAAAATGTGAGGGGTGTACTCACTTCTGTGAGATATATATATATATATATATATATATATATATATATATGTCACACAGTATGTGATTCTTTTCTTCCACAGCTTTCATGTTCTATTCAACAGGTCATCAGTCATGTTGGCCCAACCAGCAACAGAAGAACGACTAGAGTTGACAGCCTGTAGAACTCCCCGGTTATATCCCAAATGACATCATGTTACCTACAGTTAAGGTCCTGGTAAAAAGTATTACACTAGGTAGGAAGCCATTTGGGACACAGCCCCCTGTCTAATGCAATGAACACAACGGCAAAACACCTCCAGTGAAAACTGTCAAAGTCCATACGGAAAAAGAAATGCAAATCAGGTTTACATAGATCCTATGATTGCGTATGGGACAGGCCAATAGCGTGGTTTGTCCATAGACAATAGAGAATATGTAACACTCTCATTCTGTCAATCTGGCCAACCCAAGAGTGTCACTGTTTCTTAGCATTAGATGTTAGGTCAGGTAGTTTACTTTAATTGGACATTTCCTGCACTGTATTGTATTATTGACTCATGAATGGAAAGTGTTATTGTCTGCACTCTATTTCCTTTAATAAGTGTTACTTACAGCCTTTTGGCAGGGGGATGAATAGGAATGTTTTTAGAGCTGCACCCTCCCCTTGTCAGACACATTAATTCAAGGCAATAAACTTTCACAATAAGATTGTGTCAAATCACTTTGAGACAAATACCTGTAATCATTAGCTTTCTTAGCTTGTGAAACTCTACAGCTGACAAAACATTATCTGTACAATGTGTATTGTTTAGATAGTCAAAAAGTGTAGGCCTAATTAAAAGTAAAATAAGCCAGAACTAAATTGTTATTAACTGACATATTGAAAAAGAATGTGCACAGTTTGCAGGCATTGTATATATTAGCCCCGTTTTCATCTTTCCATATTGAAAATTTCACTCATGCAGCATCTGTTTTAATTGTGGTGTTGTAGCCTAATTCCTTATCAGAAACTTTTTTCTTTTGTAAACAATTTTGTGTGAGCTAGGCTACACAGGAAAAGTAAATGTGGCAATGCGCAGTATTCTAACGTGGGGAGAGGGAAGAAAAACTCTTTCGGGTAGACAAATAAGTAGTCTCATGTCTGCCTCTACACTAACACAATGAAAATGACAGAACAAGCTCCTGGGTTTGTAAAAAGTACATCTTCACAGAACATGTTTCCGACTTGCAAAGCAATAGCTCTGTACCATGAGCCTGGCCCACAGGTCATGTTTTTAGCCAAAGTGCCAGCTGATTTCTTGGTATTGTCATGGGTTATCCAAGGTGATCCATGGCTACGGTCTCGTACCAAATCCAAGACTCTACCCAATGGCATTGACTCCAGTCCTCAAGTTACCTCAGCAGCACACATCTGATGTTGCCTCTGGGACAAACTCACCTGATTCTACTAACTGAGGGCTTAAATGACTGGTTGATACTGTAGTGTGTAAAAAGCCTGGGAAGCTGGGGTGTGTTACCTGGAGGGGCTGGAGGTTGGGCTGGTGGGAGGGGAGGCGCTGGGGGACTTCTTGGCTCTACTAGGGGAAGAAGAGGGGGAACAGGAGGAGGCCTTGGCCTGGAGATGTCCCTTAGACCTCTTTCTCTTCTCATGAGGGGACCTGGAACACAGAGAGGGAGACAAACCCTTTCAGGAATTAATGGATTTGGGGACTGGGAGTAAAACTGTTCCCAGTATTACTCAATGAATGCCTGGAGCTAAAATTGCTAAAGTAAGGTGACCCGATTTCTGAAATGCAAATTGGGAACATTTCCAGTTCGGAGGTCAATGTATCACAAACATTTACAATGTTATTATCTATGAAATAAAAAAGGGGGACAATTCAGGTTTCATGTATTTAGTCTAACAGGCACACTGTGATAAACAGAAAAAAGTGCTATATTACAGAAACACAACAGACTGGCCCCATGTGCCTGTATGCACTCCCAACAACGTCCGGTCATTCTCCTGATGAGACGGCGGATGGTGTCCTGGGGGGGATCTCCTCCCAGACATGGATCAGGGCGTCAGTGAGCTCCTGGACTGTCTGTGGCACTACTTGGCGGCGTCGGATGCACCGATACATAATGTCCCAGAGGTTCTCAATTGAATTCAGGTTTAGGGAACGTGAGGGCCAGTCAATGGCATCGATGCCTTCGTCATCCAGGAACTGCCTACACACTCTGGCCACATTAGGCCAGCCATTGTCCTGCACCAGGAGGAACCCAGGGCCCACTGCACCAGCATAAGGTCTGACGATAGGTCTGAGGATTTCATCCTAGTACCTAACAGCAGTCAGGGTACCGTTGGCTAGCACGTGGAGGTATGGTGTTCTCTGGCGAATGCCAATCGAGCTGCATGGTGCTGGGCTGTGAGCACAGGTCCCACTAGAAGACGTCGGGCCCTCATGCCACCCTCATGGAGTCTGTTTCTGACAGTCTGATCAGAAACATGACCACCAGTAGCCTGCTGGAGGTTATTTTGTAGGGCTCTGGCAGTGCTCCTCCTGTTCCTCCTCGCACTAAGGAGCCGATACCGGTCCTGTTGCTGGGTTGATGCCCTTCTATGGCCCTGTCCAGCTCTCCTCGTGTAACGACCCGTCTCCTGGTATCTCCTCCATGCTCTAGACTATACTGGGAGTCACAGCAAACCTTCTTGCGACAGCACATATGGATGTGCCATCTGTTATGGAAATTTCTTGAACTAATGTACATTTTAGAATTATCTGCTTTTCTATTCCCTGGTATGTAACTCTGGTCTTTGTTTGTTTGTGACACACGTCTGAATGATATGAGTAGATCAGTGGGTTCTCTAACCATTTGTTAATCTACCTAAACCAATAAGGGTATCTGTCCTTTATTCTTCAGCAATGTGGCCGGCTGTCATTTACAATGTTCCCCTATCCCCTTGGGGGAAATGGGGGCAATTTGCCCATTTGGGTGAACACTTAGGACAGGATAGCGGAAGAGACACAACCGGGGGCAGGAAGGGATAAAAGAACATGATTGTCTTTACTGGATGAATATGTAGATTCTTACCCCCATACATTCTTGTATAAGTATTGAATGTACAGCTCTGGAAAAAATTAAGAGACCACAAGTTGAAAAGGAAAGTTTTGAGTGAGGAACAGAAGGGTTAAAATTAAGAGACCACTGCAAATTGAACACTTCTGTTCCTCGCTCAAAACCTTCCTTTTCAACTTTTTTGGAAAGGAAAGAAAAAGGTGCAGTGGTCTCTTAATTTTTTCCAGAGCTGTATTTCCAACCCCAGAGATGTTTCACGGTTTGCTCTGTGAGCTTTGATACCTCTCTCCATTTGCAAATAAACTGCTAAATGTGCCAAGAGAATTTTGTCCCTGTACTTACTTCCTAAAGAGTTCTGATTGATGGAATTGCCATCATACATCCTGGAGGAGCTGGACTACCTGCAAGTACCGCCTCATGTTACCAGCAGTGACAAAGACACTAGCAAAACGCAAAACTAGAGAAGAACCGGTCAGGAAGGAGAAGGAGAGAGCAATTGCCTGTGCCCACCACCTGCAAAACCATTCCCTTTTGGTTGTTGTCTCCAGTGCATATGTTGCCACTTTCATTTGCACCAAAACAGGTGAAATTGATTCACAATCGCTTATGCTTCCTAACTGGACAGACTGATATCCCTGAAGGTTAACTGACTTGGTGTTATAATTCAATGATTACGTGCTCCCTCATTTTTTGAGCAATGTACTTAAACCAACCTAATCTGTATCTTTATTTCTGAGAATAATGTATTTTCTTGTGGCATTCTTCTTACTCAACTTTTTCTTCTCAAATCTTTCTCCTCTTCCTTCTCTTTCCATTTCATTACCTTTCTACCTTGAAAATCTCAACATATATTTTCACACCACTTATTATAATGCCAAACCATTAAAATTGTAATGTACAAATAAATATTCTCATAATTAATTGTGCGTGCACTTAATATCATATTTTCAAAATAGCGCATCCAATGCATGTTTACATATGAAGGTTTTTAACCTAGCTACCATGACAGAAGCTAACTAACCTAGCTATCTACCTCAGTCTACATAGCTAATGTAAGCTAGCATAATCTAATTAAAACCTTGTAGAGCAGATCATCCATCTATTTAATAAATTGTGACATTATAATATCACTAGCTAGTATTTCAGACGATTGAAACCTGGCTGGAAAAGACGTCTGTGATGATGTTGTGAATTGACTTGACACTGGCTAGATACTGGCTAGGAGTTTTCCACAGCAGTTTCCTCTAAAACTAGCCTGAGCAAGTAGTTAGTAGAAGAGTGAATGAAGCTTCTATATCGAGCAGCCCCCTCTGTTGACCAAAGCAATCACAAAGCGATTAAAACGTTAACTGGTAGGCTCTGCTACCCAGTCTTGCCACGCAAAATATTATTTCACTTCCCGGTCTGTTTTTAACGGCGGACAGTTCTAGCCAGGGACAGGCCCCGAAAAACGGGGACTGTCCTACGAAAACGGGGATGTCTGGTCACCCTATGTGAATATGGAAATGTCGTTGTCTCAGTTTTTTTTTACCACAGATTCCACGATTCCTAGCCATACCTGGATCTGGAGTGCCTCCTGGGCAGAGCTGGGCTATTGCCAAGGCGATAGGGGGCAGGTCCGTAGCGCTCCCTCTCCTCACGCCTCCTCTCAGAAGAGCGAGCTCTCCTGTCTCCCCTGTCCCTTTTCCCAGGGGACCTGGTGCGAGACCTGCAGACAGACACAGGGCATGAGGAGTGGGGACACAGAGAGATGGAAGGAGGTAGGTGAAGAGACAATACAGAAGGACAGGGAGGATTGCCCAAACCAGCACAGCAATATGTGTGCCAAACTCTTAGTTTAATAACATAAGATGGAGTCAAAGAGGAGTTTTTGTGTTTTTTTTACACTTTTTTAAGGATTTTTTCTCCAGC
This sequence comes from Esox masquinongy, assembly GCA_016801175.1. Taxonomy (NCBI): domain Eukaryota; kingdom Metazoa; phylum Chordata; class Actinopteri; order Esociformes; family Esocidae; genus Esox; species Esox masquinongy. Next base: position 6,897 of record JACXGI010018486.1, on the reverse strand, counting down.
AATTTTTTGTTGATACAAAACAATGGAATGTTCGATGGAAACGCACAGTGGCCAGAATTTGACAAATGTTAATGAATGGAAACCTAGCTAATGCCCAAAAAATCACAAGGTACAAGGCTGTTGAATAGGTTGTCTATGTCAGATGAGTTGGTCTGTATTCATTGTTTTCCATACAAAAAGAAGCCATCCATCAACAATACTGCAACATCTTTACGCCCTTTTCTATTTTCAGGGGTCCCAGAGGCATGCAAATTAATTGAGTAAATTCATGATTTTCTGCTGTTGACTCCAGAGCTAATTAAACACTAAATTGTTAAGATACTGCATGTCCAGTGTGCTCTGGCAATTCACATTAGCCTTGTATGGGTGAGTGAGTGAGGGAGTTAATGAATAAAGGAACAAAGGAAAGATGGCGTTTTTAGTGAGGGAATGATAGAGTGAGGAAAATGCATTGTTTGTGCATTTCATTTAGTACTGTATATTATTAATCATCACCATTAAATGCTTTGAATTTGACATTTATTTAATATGTTAACATATTTGTAAAATAAAGATCTATAGTGTTGCAACTCAAACATTCATTTTATCACACTGCACATTCATTTCCTTTTCCTAATAATTACTGAAGTCAAAGCAATAGATTTGTGGGCTGGAAAACGACAGTTATTAAAAAAAATGTCTATAATAATTTCTACATTCTACATACTTTCCAAGTGTTTTGTCATTCATACTAGTTAGCAATTTATTTCCATGTGAATATATCAACACAGTGGTTCTCAAATGGTTTTGCTTTGGGACTCATTACTCATTCTTGAAGAAGAATATTGACAAGCCTACTTTTTTAAATTCAATTATTTAAATGTTCATTATCATTTCAACACATTTTTTAGAATTAGAATTCATGAATTCAGACATGGTCTTTTTTGTAGATACCTTTCATAACTTATCCACTGCCAAAGTTTTCTATATCTTTAGACTGCCAGATGACAGGATCCAGAGCTTCCACAAGCATCTGAGCATGTGTAGATCACCTTCTGCTTGTGTTTATTCTCCACTCACAGAGATCATTTTGAATTTTGAAAAAAACACAAATTAACTCTCCTCTAGAACCACTCAACAGAACTAGATTTACCCGTTTTATGTCATTAAACAAAATATTTCCAGGTTAGCATGTGAATTAACATGTATTATAATTAAGCAGGACATTGTAATCAATGTAATCTTTTGATTATAATTTTACTTGGTATACAAGACTGTCAAGACTTAACGTGTGCAGGTTTAGATTGGTATATATTTTTTAAAGATATATTTTCAGGCATTTTATGCATTATTGGACAGGGACGTTGTGAGAGGATTCAAACCCACCCTGCAGCACATGTGCACTGGAGGCAAAGGCTTAGACTGCTGGACAACCCTAGACCACTATTTTAATATAGTGTAAAAACTCCATAGACAACAAAGGCAATATCTGGGTTCAACATTGCTCTTCATTCGTATCAGCTACAAACACCACACCAATGTTGACATGTGCAGACAGACTCATCACAGGTTTTTGCTACCATTCCGACTTTATAAACTATAAAGCGTGTTGTATCCCCATTCATTTCAATGGCGGAAAGCAGGTTTCAACTATTTAAACTAAAACATCTAAGAACTCACTCTAGCTTACTATCAAGCCTACTAAATTAACTATAACATACCACAAGACTTCCTACCTTTATTTTACTATCAAACATACTTCAAGTCTAGCAAGCACACCACATTGACTTATGTGAATGTCCTTTTCAAGTTACATTATATTATTACTGGAACCCTGTCCTTATGGAATGTAAATAACAGGAAATTAATAATTTAATGCTTCGCAATTCCCCAATCCTGCATATGTATTTTTCAACTGCTCATCTTAGATAACTGAAAATTCATAATTTGATCTGATGCAATTCCCCTATTCTGCAAATCCAAAATGTGTTCATCCATGTATCTTGTTGGTCTCAGAATATACCAATATTCTCAACACGTTTCCTCTAACATGCCCAATCAGGAACGCATAATGACAATAATTTCATGTAAACTACCTAAACCAGTAATAGACATGTTTTCTGTGATGAAAATAAAAAGGCTATGGGTGCTATAATTTTTATTTCAAAATAGGGCTCTAGAATTGCAGATTTTTCTACTTCCTTAGAGATTAATTTGCATAAATTGTTTGTGTACAGACTTATTAATGCCAAAGCAAAACCTGGCTCTACTGTTTTTTAATCTGATGTGCTTGCTAGTTTTATGGTTTAAGTAGTTTGAGTTGTTGCTTAGGCATAGTGCAATGGAAGAAGCTACTGCTGCACATCTTTGAATAACTACATTGGGATGGCAATAGCATATCTCTCCATGCAGTTGCCTTGAGTAAAACACACACACACAGAAACACCTTGACACAATCCTATTGATTTCATACTTAAATTATTTGACACTGTAAAATGTAAAAAAAGTACGTAGTACAAGAGTACAAAGACAGCATATCAAATGTTGAAACTGAAGTTATTGTTTCTTGAAAAATGTTAACCCACTTTGAATTTGATGCCAGCAACATGTTTCAAAAAAGCTGGAACAGGGGCAACAAAAGACTGGAAAAGAAGTGTAATGCTAAAAAAAACCTGGTGGATCATTCCACAACTAATTAAGTTGATTGGCAAAAGGTCAGTTACATGATTGGGTATAAAAAGAGCATCCCAGAGAGGATGAGTCTTTCAGAAGTAAAGAGGCATTCACCACTCTGTGAAAGACTGTGCAGGCAAATAGTGCAACAAACAATAGATCTCCAAACAATAGAGTTTGGAGATCTCATCATTAATGGTATATAATATCACTAAAAGATTCAGAGAATCCAGAGAAATCTCTGTATGCAAGGGAAAAGGCCAAAAACCAATATTGAATGGCCATAATCTTCAGGCCCTCAGGCGGAAATGCATTAAAAACAGACAATTCTGTAGTGGACATCAATGCATGGGCTCAGGAACATTTCCGAAAACCATTGTCTGTGAACACAGTACGTCGCTGTATCCAGAAATGCAAGTTAAAACTCTACCATGCAACGAAGTAACCATATATAAACAAGAACCAGAAACGCCGCTACGTTCTCTGGGCCCAAGCTTATTTAAGATAAACTGAGGCGATGTGGAAAACTGTCCTGTGGTCTGTCGAATAAAAATTTGAAATTATTTTTGGTAATCATGGACGCCGTGTCCTCCGGGCTAAAGAAAGGGACCATCCAGCTTGTTATCAGTGCACAGTTCAATAACCAGCATCTGTTATGGTATGGGGGTGCATTAGTGCACATGGCATGGGTGACATGCACATCTGTGAAGGCACCATTAATGCTGAACAATACAGCACCGGAAAAAATTAAGAAACCACTGCACCTTTTTCTTTCCTTTTCAAAAAAGTCAAAAAGGAAGGTTTTGAGTGAGGAACAGATGGGTTAAAATTAAGAGACCACTGCAAATTGAACGCTTCTGTTCCTCACTCAAAACTTTTCTTTTCAACTCTTTTGGAAAGGAAAGAAAAAGGTGCAGTGGTCTCTTAATTTTTTCCGGAGCTGTATATACAGGTTTTAGAGCAACATATGCTACCATCCAGACAACGCCTTTTTCATGGAAGACCTTGCTAATTTCAGCAAGACAATGCCAAACCACATTCTGCATATTATAACAGCATGGTTCTGGAGTAAAAGAGTCCAGATGCTAAACTGGCCTGCCTGCAGTCCAGAACTGTCACCCACTGAAAACATTTGGTGCATTATGAAATGACAAATACAGCAAAGGAGACCTCGAACTGTTAAGCAGCTGCAATCCTATATCAAGCAAGAATGAGAAAACATTTCACTTTCAAAACTACAGCAATTAGTCTCCTCAGTTCCAAAACGCTTACATAATATTGTTAAAAGAAGAGGTGATGCAACACATTGGTAAACATGCCCCTGTCCCAACATTTCTGTAATGTGTTGCTAGGATCAAATTCAAAATGGGCATGTCATTTTCCAAAAACAAAAATATTTCTCAGTTTCAACATCTGATATGTTGTCTTTCTACAATTTTCAATTAAATACAAGGATAAATGATTGGCCCATCATTGCATTATGTATTTATTCACATTTTATGCAGCAGTATACAATAAAGAGATGCCGCCTCCGGTGCAGATATACTGTACCAATAAAGCATGGGTTTACTCTGCCAGCAAAAACTCTCTTTCCCCACTGTGTCTATCCAATAAAGCAAAAGAAAAGCCTGAACATTAACACATCATCAATCAATGTTGCAGGATCAATGTGACAACTTACATAGCTGGCCATAAATGGATGACATTTTAAATAGGTTAGGTATGTTTCTAACCCATTGCTTTCTTCAATATCATAATATAATTGGGCTATATGTCAGATTTCCTGTCATTCCAATTGATAACCTAAAAACTAAGGCCTACTCTGTTGTTTGTGCTTTTCTTACAATGGAGGACTCATCGCTTCAGCAAAGGTGATGAAACAGAAATACGGCTCACATGAAATGGCTTCCATTGAGCACCACCAAAAAGGGCTACATTAAAAATGATTAACAGATGCAGCTTTTGATATAGCCATACTGTTTATGTTATTTTTTGGGAAATCACAGTGGCAGGGCAAACACTTTGGTGCAGTGATCAGGATACCAGCGCAAGTGATGGAGCAGATCAAATGGTTTTACTGGTGTCAAATATAGAACGTTTTCAGTGAAGTGAACAGGAAAGATTTGGAGCTTGCACAGATGCGCCCACATCCAACCATGGTAGTGGTTATGTGGAGTGTCCATGAGTATTATGGCTAATGGCCTACTCATTCTACAGATTCAACATTGGCTTGCAGGAATTTTGGTGCCAATGCAAACACATAAAAACAACGTAAAGCATTTTTTTTTTTTTGGAAATGTCCTTGTTTTTGAAAGAAAAGCATATTTTTGTTTTAAAATAACAATGAAATACAGTGTAGACATTGGAGTAGCCAGCAGAGTCACAGGATCTCAACTCTATTGAGCTGTTGTGGGAGCAGCTTGACCGTGTTGGCAACGTAAGAATTGCCCACCAAGCCGTCCAACTTGTGGGAGGTGCTTTAGGAAGCATGGGGTGAAATCCCTTCAGATTATGTCAATAAATTGACAGCTAGAATACCAAAGGTCTGCAAGGCTGCAGCAAATGGAGGATTCTTTGACAAAAGCAAAGTTTGAAGGACACAATTACTACAGTATTTCCATTAAAAAACATTATTTCTAACCCAATGACTATATTTCCTATTCATGTTGCTATATTTCCTATTCAAACTAATTTCATGTATGTTTTAATGGAAAACAAGGACATTTCTAAGAGACCCAAAACTTTTGAACGGTTGTGTACTGTATGTATCAATACCTTGGTGGCATAAATCTGCACACATTTTAAAATTCGGGGTTTAACTGTGGTCAGATTTAACTGATCACATTCCAGATAATATACGCATGTAATTTGCTGTCACCTGGCATCAATTCAAGTGTTTCTGATTATAGGTTTGTAATTCTAATTAGCTATAATTGTTGCTTGTTTAGCAAGTCACTCTTAGCCTAGTATTGTAAGGAAACACATTTTGTTGTAGACTTCATGTATAATCGATTAAATACATTTTCTGGGCATCAATCTACACACAATACCCTATGCAAACAATGCATATCTTCCTTAGTGAAGCCTGTACGGTAGCTTGCTTTGGTTCCTGCTTGTTTCGGGCCATTTTGCCTTCAGTCTAGTAATGTAAAATGTAATTAATGCTCAATTGAATTCTGATCTGGTGACTGTCTCAGTCAATCAAGTATTTTGCACTTGGTAGCGATGGCAGTGTGCTTCTGGGTAACTGTTCTGATGACTTTTAGATGTAGTTAAGGCCATCCTATTTTTGTGACTAACTAGTGTTTTTACACCTTGTAGTCCACCATCTAGTTTGGATGTGGAAGAATTCTGTGGATGTAGGAGCTGAAACACCCCGTGTCCTGGAGTGTTTCTGATCTGTCAGGTTTCTTTTCTTCTACACGGTGAGTATTACGTCATCCACTGTAGAGATCTTCCTTTTCTAGTAGGCTGTTTTCTATTACTGAACTCATCAGGGCTTGCTTTCTCCTTTACAATAGATTTTGCCCGCATAATGTTTTGGCTAGTTTCGGATCAAAATGCAAATGCAGAGACTAAAATGAAGATTTCACTTTGATGCAACTGTTGTGTATTCAGTAAATATGCAAACACTACTGCCAAATAAGAAACAGATGTTAAGCCAATTGTTCAACAGCTTCTGGTAACCTAAAATAGCGGGACTATGTACAAAGCATGTTTTACTTTTAAAATGGTTTATCCAATATGGATGCTAATACACTCAAATAAAAGTTGACAGTCGACACTGTAACCTGATAGCCATTTTAAATCCAAAGTCCTGGAATACAGAGCCCAAAAAACAAATGTGTTGCCAGGTAGAGTTAGAAAGGTCCATTATGTCCTTCAGCCTTTGTTGCCAGTTACGCTCTGTGTCCTGTAGATTCTATACAGTTAAGGACAAGGGGCAGCTTCCTTAGCTTCGCTGTAAAGGCCACAATGTAAATGTCACTGGCGGTGTCCTACTTAACTCTCTTTTCCTAATAAACTACTTATATCCAAAGCCTTACCTACAGTAAAAGTTAGTGCACTTCACAGGGAACAGGGTGCCATTGGAGAGGCAGCTGGTCTACAGAATGGTTTAACTCACAGGGGTGGCAGTTATCACCCGTTCTGGTCAATACTTCCAACATTAGCTCTGATACATGAACGTGATGTTAATTGTGTACAGCCAGGCCCATCCATCCCTTGTCCTCTCCCCCCCCCCCC
>JACXGI010018485.1:0-13223 GCA_016801175.1 Esox masquinongy | reverse complement strand
CCTACCAGAAAGTAGAACCCTCTGGGTCTCACTGTCACACCTACCAGAAAGTAGAACCCTCTAAATTGTCCCCTACCTTGGCAGCACTCTTCAGCTGGTACATAGATGGGTCGTCTGCAGTCTTGCCGGCAGCACATTTAGTGGCTCCTATGAGCTCAGCCAGGGCCTTGGCTACATCTTTCACTGCGTTGATCAGAACCACCTAGGCAAGACACATACATATCAGCTTCTTAAGCCCATCCTATGGCGGGTACAGCCCATCCTTTGGCGGGTACAGCCCATCCTATGGCGGGTACATCAAAACTTCTACTGAAAAAGCTAGAGTACTCCTTACATTTAAAAGCAGTTTCTTTAAAGACAGGCTGCAGTAAGCTTATCCCCAAGTCATTTTATAATTGATTAAATTACATCACATCTAAAAAGGTACAATTGGATGGCATGTTTACTGCATGTTTACACAACTACACATATAAATGACTTAACATGTCACCTGTGTCTCTGGGTCGTCAGAGCCGATGCTGGCGGCACCCAGTTTGACCACGTCAGTCAGCTGTGTGATGGTCTTAGCTGAGGACTGAGCAGCCTGGGCTAGTCTATCCTGACCGGATGCTGCTCCAGAAACCAACATTTTAGTGTCCTCCACCAGAGCCTTTGCTGTCTTCAGGATGTTTTCCCTGGGAGGGGGGTCGGACAAGAGAGAGACAGAAAGAGACAGAGAGAAAACTTGGTAAAATGTCCATAAAAAAATCTACAGATCATATCTTTCGACAGTTCTTTCTCATACCGTCCTGCTAGATGACCCACACAAAGATGTGCCATGACTAGTTCAAACCTTTAGAAAGTGTAGCTCCATTTAGGCCTAAAGCCTGATTTCAAATTACTACATACCCAGTGCACACTTTTGCGTGTCACACTAACACACTCTCAAGCACCTGTGATCAGCGAAGGACTCGTCATTCTCTGCGTTAAGCGTGCCAGCGGAGGCAAACATGATGGTGGTGTCCAGGTCAGCGATGATGCCAGAGACCGCACTGGCAGCTGTGATGCAGGCCTGGGTGCCCTTATTACCTGCCTGTAGAGCCGACAGCACCATGGACACCTGTGGTGGCACAGGGATAACATATACTATCGTTGCCATAGACATTTGGGGAAATACATCCAGACGCACTGGGTCACAAAGCTCAGATTAATGCAAGGGAAAGATCTGAGAATCCAAGCAGCCAGCAGAAGTCCACAGTGATGGTTGGTGTGAATTTCTCTTCGGACGGACAACAGGTGTTTTTGTAACTGTTCTGCAGTCATTCTTTTGTATCATTTTGAGAGAGGTTTTTGTTAATCTTGTGGGTTTTTGATATTATGCTCTTGTCAGAATTTTTTTTTTTTTGCACTGCTCTCAGATTTATTGATGTGTTTGTCTAGCCATATCAGACACAGACAATAGGAAGTGGAGGACCACATGAATCAGGATGACAGCTACATGGCATGTTTATTTCCTGCGGTACCCACTCCACTGTGTGAATATTTGAGTAAATCAGTCTCAAACCTAATTTGTGTCCACTCAAATCCAAGGACTAAGAAAATATATTTATTTGAGTTCACCTTACACATGAGCATACAAATAATGTTGAAAAGGCTTTAGTCCTGACTATAAGAGGGACATGGCCTGGGCAGCGTCCAATAACACGTTCTACAGTTATAGAGCACTACTTTTGACTAGAACGTTATCTGTTCTTAAAGGTGGTGCATTATAAGGAATACGGTGACATTTTCACCTTGGTCCGGGAGAGCCATCAAAATCAAGGCAAATCACAGAGGGAGGGGGGCAGCCAATATGACAGACTCATGCAGAAGCAATCACATTCAAACAAACACTTTACCATTGTCCTTGAAAACATGTTTCCTCTTAAAAGGCTATGATAAAAGCTGGATGCATAAAAGCGGAACAGTATCAAAGCAGGATACATCAAAACAGAACAGCAAATCATTATATGAAGCAGAAAATGTGTCCACCTTTAGACTCAGCTCTTTGTTTCTACTAAGCCAACACACCAATGTTTTAGTATTGATTAAGTGACAGAGGAATACTTACCATGCATTATTAAACAGAATTGAAGACCCTGGCTCTCTACCTAAGAATCTTAATCAAACTGTAATGCTGTTATTGATGTTCCTCAAGTATTAATATACATTCCTATAGTAGTGGTCAAGACCTTGGGACTAAAAGGTTCTATCTGCATAGTCTAGCCACCAGTCTGAACTGTAGTTAGTAGGCAGTAAGCAGTAGTAGTAGCAGTAATTATAACTAGAAATTACAGAAGTAAATGTGTTGTGCCTGTCAGGTTGTTTATGTTGAAATAGTTTGAAGGTGGGACTGCTTAAGCATGCAGCAACATTGGTTTTAAGGATACTGTAAAAAGGGTTAATTAAGGATAATTATGCAAATTATGTCAATTAATATAGTCATAGATGATACATGTTTAAGAGTTAGAAGTTGGGGTAGCCTAAACACGTGAAACAAAGTTAGTTTGATCTCTCTGGCTTGAATGTGGTTGAGACGAATGGCGCTTCCACACATTACGATCCGAATATCTTTGCCTGATTTGAAAGCATTAGTGTGTTTAGACCCCACCTACAGTACATTGTTAGAAACTTGTCCATAAATTCTAAATCAGTCTGCCTGAAAATATGAGGGAAGTAGAAACACTTCACTATTTTAAAAGGGATCTTAAGACACACATTTTTAGCCTTGTTTAAAATTCTGATAATTTACTTCATTAATTTTATTAATTTAATAATTTATTAATTTCATTTTATTTTTGAGATTTTACTTTGCATTATTTTATATTTATCAATAAGTATTTATATTCTAAAATTAAATAATTTTTATTATTTGTTAAGCACTTTGAAACGCATTTTATGTAAGAATTGTGCTACATTATTAACACAGGATGAAACCTTTGAAGTTAATCTTAATATACACACCTTAACAAGGCCAGAATTTGGAACGGGTTTACAGGTCATGTGTGTATATGGCTAATGGTAAACAGGATTAGAGATTACGCAGCCATTTTTAAGTGACATTTGTAATTAAATTCAAGTAATTAATCAACATTCAATTCAGCAATTCAGGATTTTTCATTACTTAATGCCAAAATTAAAAAAGGTATTGACCCCAAATCCGGTGTGGTCAACCAGGTAATGTCCTCCGACAGTACAATACCTTCTCAGTGACGGCACGGGCACAAACAACAAGCTCTCTCTTTGTGTAGCCGTCAGAGGGGGTGATCTGCAGGGCTCCAGCCTTCTGCACCAGGAAGATACAGCTATGACCCAGGTCCTGGACACGCGTCTTGATCTGGAAACCAATCTGGAGGGGAACAAAATGGGGATTGATTAGAAAAAGCGATAGAATAACGATGGATGGAATGATTGCAGGATGAGACCCAGTCCCGGTCGGTCACCTCCGGGGGTTCAGCAGTGTGCGCAGCTAGGCGTCCCTGGAGGGCCAACTGGCTGTAGTCTGTGGTCACCTGGGAGGCCAGCCCCCCCAGCTCCTCAGGACAAGTCACCGACTTGGTCATCTAGAGGACAGAAACATTGACATCAACACAAGGCTGGATCCTTGAAAGGAACGGGGAGATAATAAACAACAACAAAACATAGGCCACTGGAAGGTAATGACCTATGCTCCACAAAGAGCATAGGGGCTTCATGATTGCATAGCAAAAAATGTACTGATAAATTGATCTAAACAACAGCAGTAAAACAAATGGGTACTTCCATGTGAAACCTCTTACCATTTCCTGAGCAGTGACAGCAATGGCTTTGGAGAACTTCACCATGGTGGTCTGGTAGTCAACAAATGAGCCCTCTGGTTCAGGAGTAGTTCCCTCATCAAGCTGAGAGGAAAAACAACACATAAACCACACTTTTACCACATTTTTAAACCACACTTTTCACCAGATACTCAACTATATTTAACCGAAAAGAATGCGCTTATTCACCATCTAAAATCAACTGATCAATTGGTTTTATCTCTGCCTTTTTGTCTACATCTTCTTTGTATCCATTTTGCCAGCAAACTGCAAATGGTTCTGTGAACAATCCCATAACATTTGTTAGCGTGCCGAAAACGCTCTGATAACTGTACAATTTTCGTGTTTTGGGGACAAGTCCCCAACTGACTGTTCTCACAAACTTACAGTATTATACATTCTGGTATACTTTAAAGAACTGACAAAATGTGTTCAGGGAACATTCTTGTTATATTAGGTTTATGGTTTTTGCGCCTTTGAAGAAACATTCTCTAATAATTCTCAGCGCTGTTTGCATGTTACTGGAATGTATGCCAGTACTTAATACATTCTAATCAGATGTTCATAAAACCAATTTCAGTTTGCCGGCTAGCATCATATTATAATAAATAGGCACATCTACCACAGTCTGTGAATCTACTTTCACTAATTAGAAACCTGTCATTATTATGTGAGCCAGTCTACATCAGACAGACAGAAAGACACATATGACCTCCAAACACGGTGATTAAAACACAAATGTTTTTTTAAATGTCAGCTTCTGGGGCGCTTGGTGAGATGTATAAAGTAATTGATTGGGGTACACTAATGTTATAACCTTCCCTGCAGATACAGATTGAAGAATGCCATTATCTCAATGGGTTATCAACAGATTATCCCCATTTAAATCAAGTCAGGCACATTCATTCAAATCTAGAGCTCACAGTAATGTACATTAATTATTCATGACATAAGCTGCAGCAAAACTGCAGGAGGATTCAAAGACAATATTTGGAACGTATGCATGTCTGAGATTCCACACCTTTCACAGAGCACAGGAAAAAAGAGGGGGAGGAGAGGAAGAACAAGACGTTCAATGAGTCATGTTTACATTCCAGGCATCCTCTTCCTACACAGCCATGTTGATTATTTATAATGCGACTGATAATTATATAATGGCAAATGCCTTCAATGCATCTCATTGTCAGCCTTACGGCAGTATGTTAACCTAAAGATGTGTCGCTTCTCCCAGACGCTTCCAGTCGGAAGCCCTCCACTCACCCTGCCCATGGCCGCTGCAATTGAATCCACCATGCCCCCCACCATTCCCCCCTCGCTGGCAGCCTCGTTCAAGGTCACCATGATGTCATCCACAGCCTCTGTCATCAGCTGGGCAGCCTCTGCTATGGCATCGTGGGTATGGGAAGCCTGCAGGCAGACATCTGAGTGAGTTTCTCCACTTTCAAGATTGAACTTAGAAAAGGCTCCCTCTCATTATTGTTCGAACAATAGATGTATTTGTTTTTTGGGGAAATTTAATTGCCTAATCCATTGAAATCAGGAGACTTTGAACACTTTTTGAATCCAGTCAATGAAAGTCGCTGGCCTGTAATGTGTAATGGTGATGGACTTCTGGAGCTGTACCTTGGGGTTCCCGCCACCCTCTTTAGCGGCGTAGAGCATCTGCAGGGCAGATTCTGCCAGGGTTTTAGTCTGGTCCAGGAAGGTCATCTGCTGCTGGTGGTCCCGCAGCTTGGAGGCCACACCCACAGACGCCACAATCAGAGGCTCGAAGTAGCCAGCCATCTGAGTCACCTGTGATGGACAGGAGTCAAGGGTTAAAGGTGAAGACGTCTGACCGCTGTTCCAGGTCATTTTGTTAGGTGCGCTCAAAAGAACTGATCTTGGAATGCCCGGACAAGTGCACATAAATCTTTCCCTTCCAGCACTGACTTTGCTGATTGCTACCGTCAATGAGTACATTTTTTCATTTACATTTTAGTGATGTAGCCGTAAAGAATAATAGGAGAGTATTTCTGGGTTGCGTGTTTTCCCACCTTGTCATCTTAAGATGAATGAGCTAAACTGTAAGTTTCTACACATAACATTAATGACTAACAGCGTAAATTTATGATGTGCATCATGACAAAACAAAATACCTGAAACACAACCACTGACTGAACCTAGCTGGGTGATATACAGTATTAGTAAAAATGACCATGCTGCTGTAATTAGAGACCTTGTGTCCCAGCTCGGCAGCCTGACCCCTGGCGGCTGTAGTGATGGGGTCGATCAGGTGGCCAATTTCTTGTACTGTGGATGTCAGCTGCTCTTGTAAAGCCTGAAGGGAAGTGAGATCATCAATCAAGCTGTTTTTTCACATAAAATATACTGTTTGTCCTAATAAGCGGTGGATCTATAGATCCAATTGGAAGGGATGAGAGAGGGACACAGAGGTTGCTTTTGGGTTAGTGCCGAATTGGTTTAGTACCTCCAGCGAGATGTCGTCCCTGCTGGCAAGGTTCTGGCTGACTGCAGCTAGCGAAGCCTGCTCTATGTCCCGGATACATCTGTTGATGTTATCTATGGAGTAGTCACACTCCCTTTGGCCTGGTGCCTTGTCCCTGAGAGGGAAAAAAGAACCAAGACAAATACTGGCAAGGTTTCCATTGACATGCCATAAATAATCTTGCAACATTTGTAATGTCAGAGGCAGATAAACTGAATAATTGTTCATCCTTTCGACAAGGCAGAATTTTCTTTGTTTTCCTGTTGCAAAAAAGCATAATGGAAACCATTTTTGCAGAAATTATGGCAATAATCTTACTTTTTTTAATGTAACTACTGTAGATAACATTTCTTTCTAGTGGCCTAAGCTACTATTCTATGAAATCAGTAAAGCTACCGAAATACAAAGATAAAGTATCTCAAAATAAAGACTGTCTTGACTTATTGCAATTAGAAGTTTCATTATCAAATAAATTCATATCACTAGGCCTACATTAAGTGCAAGTTACCAGAGCACAGTCACAGGCAATAAGTAGGCACATACAAATTATTAGCGTGGCAAATACTAGCAAATTCTTCCACTCTATCCATTATGTCTTTTGCGGCCTACCATAGACATTAAAGAGATTGTTGAGCAAACATTTATCAAATATTTGGAAATAATTCAGCCACTTTATTCAACGTTATTTGATTTTGTGAAAAGGCATGAGGTTATTAAGTCCAGCAATTATCAACACAACAGTTCAATAGAAAAGCACAATGGAAATGTCCTATGCAAACTGTAAATGTCAATAAAAAAATAAGGTTAACCTAGCCACAGAGACCTTGACAAATGGTACGTTTTGACTAACCATGAGTAGGTTTACAAATAGTCCTGAGCCAAATCAGCCTGACAGGGTGTACATTATTGCCTTGCTCATCCTCTGAAACTACCTATTCTAAATTAATAATTTATAACAGATTAAGACATTGAGTCCAGAACATGCGTGATGGTCTGTGACTTACCTGATAGCTGTAATGAGACCTTTGATAGAGTCGGACACTGTCCGGGAATGGCTCGCCAGGACCGACCAGGTGGGTGGGTCTTTGGGGTTGATGACCAATGAACGAGCAGTCTTCAGCAGGTGTGTGGAACTGTCCAACATGGAGCGAGTCGAAAGGAGGATGGGCTCCTGAGCAGCAGTGCCCTGAACACAAACACATGGAAAAGCTCCCCGTCAATCACGTCAATTGTTTCATTGAACACAAATGTTTTCTACAAGTAGAGTGTTACTACAATTTGTGTAAGATTTCAGTTTAAGGTTTCATGCTTAGCAATGGCAGACAGTTTGTATTGCTATACCTCATGGCTGATTTTAGCAGGGATGCTGGCAAACTCTGGATTAGAAGCAAACACTGTGAGGTTCTCCACAGCCTCTATTAGAGGAGCCGTGGCCACACGACACTTGTTCCTGTTCTCCTCAGAGAAATCACCATCCAGAGCCTGGAGAGAAACACACATTAACACATCATGGGCCAGTCTTAGAAAAAAAAGACATTGGCGTCAGCAGTTTTACCTTTATAGTTTTGACCAGGTTGGCTGTGCTGTTGGCCACTTCTTTGGCAGACTGAACAAAGTGCCTCTTGGCTGTGGGGTTGGCTGTCTTGGAGGAAGCCAGGCGACAGGCGTTGCACAGAGCAGATGTGTGCTTCGCTACAATGGTGGCGGATGATAGCACCTGGAAAAACCCACCATAACAGATCAGATGAAGGAAAAGAACCACTACATAACAGAGGTGAGGTTGCAGCTGCCAAATATACAAGGATCTCATCTCAAATCAGACCAACTTCACTATACACTTGTCAGAAAACCAACAACTAAATACAAACAAACCTGTGTTATGTCCCAACTGACCTGTGAGGGGCTGCTGTTTGGATCCACAAGGTTCTGACAGGCTGTCTGGATTGCCTGATTGGCTCGTGCAAACTGGATGGGGTCGACCAACCCCTGATGCCCTGCCTGGCTGTTGGGGTCAGACACGCCCACCAGGTAGGAGGCCTGTCGGGAGAAGGGGGGGGGGTGGATGTCAGACGGGACCAGACCAGAACAAAGCAAACATTAGTTTGTCAGTTGTCAACAAACAGAAAGTCCAAAATCTCCCTCCTCCAAATAGAGAGAGTAACTACAGCGATCAAATAATATATGATTATGGTCAAGACACGTTATTCATTGGGGGGTTCAGGTAGAAAGAAGAATATGAACTCACCTGTCCTGCGGCCTCAGTCAGGCCACACAGGGCTTTGGAGGCCACTCCCACGCAGTCACCAAACGACAGCACATCCCCCGTCTTACAGTTCTGAGAAATACCAGCCATGGATTCTCCCAGGACCTGACAGGACAGGGGGAATGAGAGGAGAAAAACAGGAGAAGAAAGGAAGGGATTACAAGTTAAGCTGTTGCATTCCTCAGCCAGGTCGCCTCACTCCCACCCATCTCCCCTCTCCATCTGACCGGTACAAGGGAGGTTGTGGTTACGTGTCACTGTTTGGCAGCGCTCCGGGTCGTGGCCCTCCCTACCTTTGAGTTCTCCATGACGCTCTCGATACAGTCAAAGTAAGAGAGATCACTGACTGGCTCGTTGGGGTTGTCCAGCATTCCTTTCACTGCCTGAGTGATGAGAGGAAACATGCTTTTACACACATAAAGAAGGGAGCAGAGAACCTGATTACATTCAATCAACTACAGAAGAACAGAAAGATCATTATTGGGGAGTACACATTAACTTACTGGAACACTCCCAAAAATCTAAAGTTTATTACCCGAACATTTAATCATAGTCAACATATTGATGACTTATTGTTGCTAATATCCCCTAATTAGAAAATAACAGCATTTAAAAGGAACATTACAGCTACTGGGCCACTAACACCCTTGCCACCATGGACCACAGTTGTTATCAGCAAAGCTAATGTTATTGATGATCATAGTACCTCCAGCTCTCTGAGGGCATTGTCACACTCCTTCTGTCCTGGGGCCTGCTGTGTGGCCAGCGTGATTAGCTGGTTAATGCTCTCTGTCACCGCTCTGAAACACGGGAAGAGAAGGAGAACAGAGAGAAAGAGAGGGGAGAGAGTGAGTGAAGTGAGAATAAGAGAGAGGGGAGAGAGAGACCGAGAGAGAGGAAGAGACAAATGCAAAGTGAGAGAAAGAGAAAGAAAAGGATAGATGGAAAGAGGTTGAGACAGAGTTCAAAATGAGAGGCACTTAAACCAGCGTTCCGCTACATTACACAAACACAAGGGCCCAAGCACCATTGCCTCCAAATCTAATAAGGTGTTCTGGGTCTCTCTCCTTCCTTCTACTCGGTCCTCCTCGGCAGGCTTCAGTGAGCCAGTCAGACATTCCAGTCAGACGCCTCCCTCCCTCCGTCTATCCTAACCTTCCAATTACCAGGCAGGAAATCAACAGTCTCCACAGGCCCTAAGGGAGGCTGGGTCTACCACTTAGGAGGACACATCTGCTGTGAAGCGCAGCTCCACTGGAGGTGTAAGAGTAGGGGTGTAAAAAGAGTGCGTGAGCGTCACATGAAAAGCCTTCCAATTTCATAAGGCACAGTGAAATTCCTTATTGCTTTGGCCCAAGCAGAAGTGTATTGTAACACGATGCCCAAGGTTTAATGAGCTGCTGGAGAGAAATGTGCCCTTGTTCTAAATCCCAAATGACCCAATAACCAGTCAGCAGGTGTGGTGTTGCGTGGTACCATGCAGTAGGATAGCTACCTCGCTGCAGCAGCCAGCAGGTTCTTGGCATTAGCAGCACCAGGGTCTACAGACAGAGACTTGGCTGCCAGAAGCAACTTGCTGGAAGCCATGGAGATGTTCTTTAGGTTCCCTATCACCTGGATCTGGTCATCCTTCCTCTACAGAATCCACAGCAGAATCAGGACATTATTATACGTCGTTAGCACTCACAAAATCTATCAATCAGAAGAAAAAAATGGCATGAAATGTTTCTACTCTTTGAGATGGGCTAAATGTTCCAGACCTGATCCACCTCATATTGTATTGGACATATTGCCCTAAGACCAGTGACACTGGCGAAAAGTGCTGAGCAACTCTCTATCTTCTCCATGTCAAAAATGTCTATAGTTACTCAAATTCAGTTCTAAATATAAACTTGTTGCATTCGCCTGGGTCTGATTTGTTTATCTGTGTCATGCAACACACATTTTCTACTTCCTCCGAGAAGTGAACCACTGCGAATTACGAGCAAAGCAGCCCAGACACAACCTCTAACTGTGATCTTATTAAGACTCTGAGCACAAGTATTTACTGTATGACAAAAGCTAACGAAGAGACAGTTCGCCAGGTTCTGTTTCATGACGCCAATTGGTGAACCAAAAGGTGATGAAGAGAATTACACAAGTCACCTAAAAACAGAAAAATTCATTATGGTGCCTCAGTTGTGTTCAGTCGGCAGAAATGTTGGTTAAGGGCTGGGGGTCCTTCCAAGGCACACCCAGCCATTCCATTTATTTTATATATTCCAGATTTATTACACCTGATCCAGGTTGCCAATAAACTATCAAGCCTTTGACTATGTAAAATCTGGTGAGTTCATTCAGTGCAACAACAACATCTAGAAATATTTGTGGTCCCAGATGAGAGTTTTGAGAACAATTGGCCAAATGAACACAATGCCATGTTCAGAACCACACAGACAGACTACTGGGACCGTACCTGGGTGTGTCCGGCCATCTCGATTCCGGCGTCCAAGAACTCATCAAAGTCTTCGCTGAACTTCCCAGACGCATCTGCAAGTTGGCTGCTCGAACCTCGAGAGGCATGAACCACATCCCCTGCTGATTGGTTCAGATCTGCTGCTGTCTGGTTCAGATCGGTTTGGGCCTCCTGGAAAGACTTGGTGGATGGAGGGAGCTAGAGAAAGAAGTGAGCAAAACACAGGCATAGCGGTATAGAGTCAATTTTTAGGTTGTGATGGATTAGTGATTAGTCTGAAAAACATTTATTTATATTAGACTTGTTTGACTAAGCATCAGCTTCAAACTGATAAATGAGTGATTGTCTGAGGTAATCAGCAGCTTTACTTGAGAGATGATTCAATAAGAGACAGAACCCACCATTTCCACCAGCAGTTTTTTGCTGGCCTCTCCGATGCTCTTGAGGGCCATGTCTACATCCTTCTGGCCAGGCAGGCAGTTAACACAGTTATTCAGCGAGTGGGACACAGCCTTAGCAACCTTAAACAGAAAACAGGTGCATGTGAGAACGCGTGTGCGGCTGCGTGTTTTCGACAGCAGTGATAATGTTGAGTTACAATCAAAATCTAAAATGCTAATGAGCCAAGAAGCTGAGCGGAGAAATTGATGTTAGTAATTTGCACTTCTGTTTCTAACAGAACATATGCCAACCAATTTGTCTTAGTCTCTGTGGGGCCAGCGACAGAACATGAGTCATGCTGCTGAAAGTATTACTGACTGCATAACTAGGACTAACACCACCTGAGAACAGGAAAGGGACACAATTGAAGCCTTTTATTTGGAAAGATTTGAAAGAGCTAATCAAAGACAAATTCAAGGACTCACAATTGATTTGAAAGGAGTCCATTTTAAAGCAAACCGAGCATCAGCGGCATTTAAAATGGGTCCTAACTGACTTGCAAAGGGACACAAAAAAAAAAACAAGACATTGTCCAGTCCTTCCCTTGTTAGTTTATCTCCAGTACCATCTAGAGATGTATCATTTATTCATCATGCAGGAAGGATATGGGAAGAACTAGGCATACATTTTTTATGTGTGCTTAGGCTGTAAATCTGCTGCTACTGTAGATTTGGATCAACAAGAATACTTGTCCAGCTAGGTTAATAGATTCTTAATAGAATCTAATTTGTCCATGAATGAAAAAAGTTATTTTTTACAGGCAAGTAGTCAGAACTAGCAATGGAATTTGTGGAAGCACTAAAGAAACAGTTGACTTTGATTTGACCTTCACCCTAACACAAGCAAGACTGAGTTGGTGGTGAATTAGCACAAATAGCTCTTTGTTCCTGGGAATTTAAGGCACAGCTGTTGAAGTCAGATGTTATCAGCGCTTCGGATGTTAAAGAGCGTTGGTGTAACAACAGACTGTTGTTATATCTACGTATCTTGTCACCAACAAGACGATAAATGGAGAGCCTGGATGTTTGTTAGTCTCAGATTCATACTGAGTCTTGAGTGAAGTTGGAATCAACTGTTAGATCAGTACAGTAAATGCACCCTGTGTCAGTCCAATCTAACCTGTGCTAGCCTCTGCTGGCTCTCTGTGTCGCCGGGGGAGATCAGGGCCTGTTTGGCCTCGTGGATCAGCATGGCCGAGCCCTCCATAACATCACGGGCCGAATCCAACATGGCCGCCGCTGATGATGGGTCGGTAGTAGAGGCTGCCACACCCCTGGCTGCCTGGGCTAAGGTTTTCAGAGCCTGGGCTGTCTCTCTGGCTGCTACCCCTAAATACAGAGATACAGCAAAGTATCAAGCACCTCGGTCTGAATCAGTCATTTAGCAAATGTATTTACAGTCACTGCATAAAGTATACTCTGTTTTAGCTTGCATGGGAATAAAACCCACAACCGTACAGTTAAGCAATGTCACATCACATTTTTTTGCCTTAAGGGTCTGTGCTAGTTTCAGTAGAATACATGCTTTATCTATCTATCTATCTATCTATCTATCTATCTATCTATCCACTGACCTTGCTTCAGAATATGTTGGAAATACAGTAGTAGTACAAAACCTGTGTAGTGTTCTTATTTAACAGTATTACTGTCATTATAGTGGGTAGGGCAGTAGTACAGTACCTGTGTAGTGTTCTTATTAAACAGTATTACTGTCATTATAGTGGGTAGGGCAGTAGTACAGTACCTGTGTAGTGTTCTTATT
>JACXGI010018484.1:0-13208 GCA_016801175.1 Esox masquinongy | reverse complement strand
TCGGAATTAACTATCAATCTTAATCCCAAAGAATCCCAAAGAATTCGGAATTAACTATCAATCTTAATCCCAAAGAATCCCAAAGAATTCGGAATTAACTATCAATCTTAATCCCAAAGAATCCCAAAGAATTCGGAATTAACTATCAATCTTAATCCCAAAGAATCCCAAAGAATTCGGAATTAACTATCAATCTTAAGGGAGGATGATTTCCCTTTTCCACCAACACACCAATGGGAACCAGGACAAATGTAATTACCCTGTAATTGACCTTTGTTAGAAGCGCACTACTAGCCAGAGCATCTATATACTTTGAAAACACCTATAACCTGATGAACAGGTTTCATGACGTTCTCCTTATCTAAAAGTGTCACCACAAAACAAGAAATGTTACATTTCAGTCATTTTGCTGATGCTTTTCTCTACAGGCATTACATTATTGATTTGCAACCATGTAGTACATGCTTCACAATTTTATCATTTATCATTTACTCCTGCCTCTACAATAGCACCGTTAGTTAATGGTCGACTCATACCCCTGCCTCAACAGGGTTTTTCCTGGCTCAAAATTAGGCAAAGGTGGTAACCCATCCCCTGCACTCAACCGGACACCCCTCTGATATACTTTATATATCATCTGGCTACAAAGACAACTATTATAGTGTTAAATCTGCCCTGTTGTCCATGTCCACTTTAGCAGCTAATGCACACTACAGTTTCCTCCCTAATACAATAGCAACCAAAAAACAAGCAATAAATCTATAGTTTACATATTAACATGTTACATTTTATCTTTTATTACAGCCTTGTCTTGTTATTTTTTTCCCCCATCCCCCAACAATTCTATTAGGATATTTCTAGTGTTATAGTAGAAATATTTTAAGATTTAACAGACAAAAATGTCTGTAAATGTGTGTCGTTAGATCAGAATGGCTGCTAATGTTTCAGTTGCAAGAGACCAATTCTGGGGTTCAATATATTGTTGTAATCATGTTCATCTGGTTATCATGTATGTGTGTAACTTATATGAAACTTGTATGGGACAAAGGGAATGTATTCACAGGACCAATGAACAGTATCTATAAAACTGAATGATTTAAATCAGGAGTGACACAAGCAAACAACATGAATCAGAACGAGAATGACATCGAAATGCGAATGGATTTCCTTCACATTGTCAGTGATCAAATTAAACAAGGGGTACTGCTTTAATTACGAGATGGTACTAACATTGGCCAGACAAAGATTGCAAGACAAGGCATGAACAAAGAGATGCCTCTGTAGGCCAGAAAGCCCAGATGGCTACTGTGGAATACAAATCAGTGTGTAGCAATCGCAGCAGAGCAGGACAAACAACTGGAGTGTATGACAAAGGGTGAGGAAATTGCAATTTTTGACTTTAAACAGAGTTGTTGATCTATTGAGGTACCTTCCAATCAGATATCAGATCTACAGGATGTGATCCTCTGCCTGCGTGACAGAAAGGGGGATAGCCATAATTCCTGAGCCATCACAAAAGGACACCCAGATAGAGAGTCGGCCATACTGATGGGGCGGCAGTTCTTCCACCCCTATAATCATCCCTTCACCATATCTGATTCTACAGAAGAGTTTGAAAACGTTCTTCACACCTGTAGGTTGTGGACTCTTCATGGTTGGCATTGTTTTTCTGTTGATATGCAAATATTATAAGTCCCACCTAGAGGCTTTATAAGAGCAAGAGAAACTCAGAGACCTGGTCAATCAAGACCTTTTCAGATTCAGATGCTAGGCTTTTATCAAGATTGTCAGATGGATATGAAAAATATCATAGCAGTCATAGTAGTCTTGTCGAACAGATTTTGTTGTGTTGTTTACAGTTTGTAAACAATAAATTATTCTTATGGGATAGAAGAGAAAGTTTAGATCAAAGTAACCCTCAACCATTTTTCATGTGGTTTGCTTTGCAATATGGAAAACTTGAGGTATTCAGTACAGATGACTGCACATAATTAAATATCTATAATACTGTAGAATGACTTCTATGTTCTGTCAGACATAATCTTGGTAGAAATTAGGGTGGAAAATGTGGTCTGGTGTCATAAACCAACCAGTGTCTGTCAGTTAGGGTATAATACTAAAACAGCTTTGGACCCATTAAGGAGTAGAGAGATCTTTACAATGCTTGCCACATGGGTTTAATGGTATGTGGCCTCTGTTCGGTGTCTGGAGACAGCTGTGGATCTCAACCAGCAATAACAATCCCATTAAACAATTATTTTATTAACTGTGCTTCTTCACTTAACTCCCTGTTGGGTCTGTCAGGCATAGCTCTCTCTATGTTGATGCTGAAGACCTTGTTTTTTCCAGTATTGACCAGCAGATTCTGAATAATCTGCTGCTATGCTTTGCATTCAAGGGGGGCTGAGAATTACTTTGCTTTATTTAAGTTATGTATCACAGTAAACAATTACAATCAAACTCCATCAAACATAATATTTTGTGAGCTAGAAACAAGTGTGACAGCTCTCATGAGCAGAGAATCCAGGCTACAAGATGGCGTTGTTCAGTTCTGCCTGTGAGTTTCACTCATGTAGTTATATTAGATTACATTGCAAGAATGTCCTCCTGGCTGTTTATGCACCTTATATTTCTTAAGATTCATCCCCACACGCGGTGCCCTCTTTAGTAATCATGTTTATATAAGGGCTTGACTCTGATAAAACCCATGTAGGATCTTCAGTTTAAGGCCTGGTCTGAACAGAAACCCAAGGCTTTGTTAAGTAGTGGACAAACTGAAGCTCCTGATGATGTGGAATGTGAGGTCTGCACTTTTTAAAGCAAGTTTTCTAAACAAGAACAAATGAACAAATTGAACAAATTCTTATTTACAAAATGGCCCATGTTTGACTCAGCCAGTCCATAACCCTACATGTCTTTTTTCTATTGTAGCTTTGCTTGTGTTTTGGATCATTGTCCTATTGCAGGATCCATGTTCGGTTATGATAGATGACCTCACATTCTCCTCAAAAAATCTCTGTTAGAATATGGAAGTCAAGCTTGACTCAATGATGGCAAGAAGGCAAGGGGCCGAGGCAGCAAAGCAGCCCCAAACCATAACACTACCACCTCCATGCTTTATGGTTGGTATGAGGTCCTTCTGTTTAAAGACAGTGTTTTGTTTTTGCCGACATGGTGTCTGGCATCGCTTTCAAACACGTCCACTTTTGACTCATTTGTCCAGTGCATATTTTCCCTGTAGATTTGTTCCTTACCCAGGTCTAGTCTGGCAATCATCAGTTGTGTCTGGATATTATTTTTTGAGAGCAGAAGCTGCTTCCTCCCAGACCTCTTACGAAGTTTGTGCCGTCTTTTTCTGAAAGTTTACTCATGCAGTTGGACATTGATTGCGGCTAAACAGGCCTGTAGATCTGATCTAGATCTTCTAATTATTTGACGGATGACAAAGGTATAGGTGTACTAACCTTTTCTGCATAAGACAATTACATTTTTATTTAACTTACATAAATGTTTTTAGTGTGATTTATCAGATTAGTTTACCTTCATCAATTGGGTGTGGTTGGAATTAAGCTATAGCTAGTATCTAATTGTCATATATCCATATGTAACAGTAAACATAACCTAGTTACCTCTTTTTGGTCAGTCTGTACAACACCGTACAGTCACTCACGAAGGCTAATCAGCAGCGACACAAGACCAGAATGACTATAGTTGACCTGAGGAGCAGTACTCTGTCCTACACAGAAACCTCTGGGCTCGGACACGTGACCTCTCCCAGGAGATGAGATACTGAGCTCAAGACTGGGGGGCTGTGATGTCAAAACTGTCTTTCAGCACTATGTGGTGATGCCCTGCTTCCCTCCAATGATAACCCTGTGGATGATGATATACCTCTCCTCTCTATGCCCCAAGTCCTTCGACTCTATCACATCCTCACATGATCTCTCTGGTCGATGGCACTTCACTATTCTCAACTGCTTCCATTGATTCAAACAGCGGAATCACCTTCCTTGTTTTGGCTGAAGTGCAGGTGTGAACACCAGAATGGGCACATTTGCTATTTAACATAACTTCTTTATTTATTAAATGGCAACACATCAATATTTTATTGGTTGAAATGTGTCAGAAAGCGACAGCAGAGTCCCTGCCCATTTTCCCAAAACATCTGGTGCCCTACATGAACTAATACTTCCCGTTCCTCTTTCTTCCCTCAAACATTGACTTTGCTGATAGCTAAAGTCCTTCAGGGGGTAAAATGTACTTACTCTTATAAGCCTGGTTTCCCCTCTACCTATCTTAAGATGAATGTACTTACTGTAAGTCATTATAGATAAGATCTTATCTAAAATGTCAGTCACCAACTGCATTACAAACGTCAACTACCACTACAGATTTATATATTTCAAGACGGTTTTTCACCGCAATTGTATTTTGACATGTTGCAAAATCATAAAACATGGCGCACACAAAGCAGATTCATAATAATATTTAATGTGTGTGAAAATGCATTTTAAAAATTTTCCAGTTCCAATGCTCAACAAAAAGTACTGGTTTTCGGCTGGGTGTATGCTCAAACACACAAAAGTAATGTAATACTAAAGACTCAGATGTAATTACAACCTGATCTGATGCTTCCAGTGTAGATTATGGCAAGTTTATTTTCCCTGAGGTAAAACCAGAACTTCTGCAATGTCACTTCTGTTTTCAATACTTGTTTTCACACCACAAAAAGACAGGATATGAGGTTTAAAAGTGTAAATATGAACAGAAGAGAAAGGAACAGACATTCATGAACAAAAACAAATGAACACCAAACAAAAACGTTTGACCCCCATTTATTCATTAGTGTCTTTGGGATTTCTACTTTTTTAATTAAAATCAAATGTTTTCTTTTTATTATGACAAAGTAATACAGAATTGACAATTATTGGCAACACATTTTCAGAAGTATAAAACAGGTTCTGTGACATGGTTTTCTGTTCTCCTTTATCTGCAATGATCTGAAAGACCTGGACAGGTCCAAACAAAATGCCCACCTACAGGGAATGTATATGAACAACTGATGAAATAGTTTCCTCTGTACTCTGGTCACATCTAGGAATATGTGTTAAACTGCTGGTGGTTTCTATGTGAGAATGTAAATGAGTGTATGTGCATATCCTTATAAGAACTGTAGTTTTTGTGATTAGAGCTGTGAAGGTGAACAATAATACTCACATAATTCGTCTCTTGCAGATTATTAAGCTGTATGACTCTCTGGAGGATCAAGAGGGACAAACCACCAAGGTGGGTGTTATTTCATTACATATTTATTTAGCAGAGTAAATATTTCAATGGTAGCCTATAGAGAAGTCAGATTTCCTACCTGATAATCTTTATGGGTTACAAACTGTGTTAAGGTTCTTAAAGGAGCTTTACCTGTGTTTCTGAAATTAGGCCCTATCTCTGCTTTGACATCTAGGCTGGGGTGCATTCATTCCGTCAAATGTTTTGACGGTATCACTGTGGTGGTACTATGTTGGTGATAGTGGCGATACTAAGTTGCTGACATCAGTGTTAACTCTTACCTATGCTTGTCTCTCTCAGGGGAAACGAAAAAAATCTATTGACATGAAGAGTGACAGAGAGCAGAAGTCTAAAAAGCTGAAAAACAATTCATTAAATAACAGAACCAGACAGCTGTCCCTCAGTTTGTTCATCAAGAACCCGAAACAAGAATCCTGATAGACTTGTATGAACTGCTAGACATTTCAAAGTGGTTTAGTTACTTTCTTGTCCACAAGTGGAATACTTTGAGTGTCAGTCACAACGTTTCCATCCAGTCGGAAAATATTCAGAAATATTCAATTTTCCCACAAAACGGAATTTCACAACAGCTGTTGTATGAAATAAATCATGAGCCCAGTCTGGCGTTTGCACATTTCCATTAGCCAAAAACATATAAATACTGGTCAGCTACCTTACATGGTAAATTGCACTTGACATTTGTGAGTGCATACA
Source organism: Esox masquinongy (assembly GCA_016801175.1). NCBI lineage: Eukaryota > Metazoa > Chordata > Actinopteri > Esociformes > Esocidae > Esox > Esox masquinongy. The sequence continues at coordinate 7,208 of JACXGI010018484.1, read as the reverse complement.
TTTTGATATTGTTTGGTGTTGGTCCCGCATGGGAATCGAACCCAGAATACTTGTTTTAAGGATCGTGCACTTAACCAAGTGAAGTACAATATCCAGACGATAATGACAATATGATACATAATACATATTGACAGAATAGCTATCATATTGATGTAAACTTGGCAGTCATGGAATTACTACATTCGGTGGTTCTCCCCTTACAATGAAAATATTCAGTTTAAAAGTTACAGGTAACAGCTACAATTATGACAGCAGCTACAGCGAAAGTATGAATATCCTGCATGCGGATCAGTCTGGAATCCCGCAGAGGGCAGAGCAGTTGCCAGCCCCATCCTCGTTTCGGTTAGTAACCATATTTGGTGTGCTGAGTTGCGCTCTAGCAGCTTGGGGTCCTGTGAGCTCAGTGAAGTTAAAAGGAAAGAGAAGGCTTTCCCTCCGGCTTTCATGACTGGACTTGAGCCTGATAAGAACCAGAACGCCATTGGACTGTCCCAAGTCTGCTGTGATGAAGGATACGGCTTTATAAATCACATTGGATATCCTGAACAATTGGGTAAAAACACATACTGTCTTTATGCAGATGTTAGAATACTTCCAGCAACTGGATTGGAGCCTAGCTGTTGTGTAGCTGAGTATACTTAACATTCTCCTTTTCATATTCTCATCTTGAGTTGAGTAGTGACCAATGTTACCAGGATTTGCTAACAAAACATTTTCCCCAACAACCAATACTTACAAACATTAAAATTCTGTAAACTGTCAACTACACTTTTGTTTGTAACCGGTCCTTCATGGGTATCTTTTAATTCTTACTTTTAATAAAAACATTTGATTAAATACAACCAGAGACATTCTCCTTATTTCATTGCTCAACAAAGCCTGTCCTCCAGTGATGACATGCAATGTGATGACCGTGTCTGTAATGGACTATAAGTATTTGGAAATGGAGTGGCCTTTACGTTCTCAAAGCTGAGATTCAGTTGAGGAAAAATACTTTAATTTACCGTTATTTAACTGTTTGAACGCTAAAGATGATATTTTAATAACAAGTGTAAATACTCTGTTGCATAAAAGATGCTTCGGTGCATTTAAACGAGTCCTCGCTATAAACACTTCACGTCAACAATGCAAATATTGCAAAGGAGCTGCATTTTTACATTGTTCTACTTGTGTGTGACTTTTTGGTAAAGCGACACTTCATTGTTCTCTTTGTGAGATTTGTAGCCTAATGTGGCCTTCATGGTTCCAGCTAAACGATGCGTTGGTTGTTTTATCGCAGAACCCAGAGACAGATGGTTCAGGATATATTCAGCTCAATCATCCGGTTGTTATTTCCATTCCTCACTGGGAGAGGAAGACCACTGGCTGGGCAGGTGAGCAAGGTGGAACTGTGCCGACATTGTGCTGAATTTGTCTTTGATAAAACGTCTGATCTCAGTAGAGTTTTGTTTACTTCTAAGTAAAATATGTTACAGAAGGAGCCAAAATAAGGTTTTTGTAGACTTTACCGTTAGCTAAAGTAAAAAAAACAGTGTTGTTTAGAAGGACTTGGCAAATTAGGCTGCTGTAAAGGCATACTTCACAAAGGTCCCATCCCCAAACAGAAAAATGCAAATGTGCAGAAGATCCTGTTTGACTCTACCACCTTCAGAGAAGGTTCAGCCTACTCTGCTTCACAAGCATTCTAATGGAAGCAAGTGTATAATGGATTAGTTATACAGAAAAAAGGCTGATGTTTACATTTTGTCAGCGCCTGTAAATTAATGTAGGCCGAGACTGCGACTGTCAAGGCACTTCCAGACAGCCAGCAGAGAATCGCTGAGTTCTCCAGTGTACAGCGAACTTGCTATCTAGCTGGAAATGCTGTTGCGGATTACATAGTAACGTATCACTACACGGGCTACGTTTTATACAGGGACTGGTCAACAACAATGACTCAACCTCAAAAATATTTACTCTGTCTTCATTGAGCCTAGCTGAGCGACCTTCACGAGCACCAACACCGCGGAGGCCAGGTATAATTATATCCCCCACCTAGCCTTCGCTGAAGGGGAAGGCCTTTCCAGTCCGCCACTGGGAGTTCCTCACAGACAGTAAAACGAATCTGCTGGCTAGCTAGCCCACATTTTCTACTGTGATCATCAACGCCGCATCGGAAATATAACAGATTTCCATTTAATCCACCTTCCTTGAGCCTGATTTTGCCAACTTTGCGTGCACGAACACCTCTGACCCCGCCGCCTGAATGGAATTCAGTCCCCCGCCGGGTTAATTATAAATAAAGGCCTTTCCGACAGTCACCAAGTTCAACGAATTTGTTAGCTTGCTGGTTCTGCGGTTGTGGACTTCACAGCGCCGTGTCGCCACACAGGGTTGTACTGTGATTGGTCAAGAATGGCACAGCGTTAGAAATAGAACTGATTTATGTGTTCTCTGCCGCCTGGGTTTGACGAATAGCCTAAGCTGAAAAGTTGTTAAATTGAATCAGTAAGCCGGCAAAGTGAAATGTTTGCCATGCTGTCCTTGATCGAGAAAGTTAACAGCTGCTATTGTCCAGTGTAAATACAGTTAACGTACCCCATACTTTTTCCATTTGCAGCTGTAAAATCATTTTAACCCGTTTTGGTAATTAAGCGTTTTTTAATACCGGCCTCCGCAAACATGGCACTTCATAGGATTTGGGTTAAAGTTGAACACATGTTCAAACTTGAAGAACTTGAAATACTACTCATAGTGCCTAGGTGAGCTGTTGTTCCGATGTCCAATCAGAACATTGTGTGAAGCGAGTGCGCTCTGTCATGGGTAGCAACTCTTATGCCTTGTTTCAGAAGGAAGTCAGACATAACGTTAGCTGCAGTCTTTGAGGAAGTACCAAGGCTTTTCTGAGTAAGTCGAGTTCATTCATTTAAATAGCTACAGTTCTGTATGTTCTACTTCATTTGTTTATGCGAAAATGTGTACGTGTATTTTGAAAGTTTCTTGACATTTTATACAAATTGAAGACAGGAGTAAAGCAGTAACTCATATTTCTTGTAATATCCATTCACCGAAAAAGTTTTAGTCCGCTGCGTCAGATGCTTAATAGGCGCCTCTAATGCGCAGGAAATTTACAAATTTTTCATGATTTCATTGATTCTCTTACCAAACAGACTTGTTTAGTATAGTACAGATAGTTTGCCATTAAGAAAATTGCTAACTAGGTGGTTGTGAGTCTCATCTTGGTTATTAGCGACGTCAGTTGTTTTAATGAAATGCCACCTTTCTTTTCTAACAGTCTCAAATGGCTTCCCCGGGGCAAAGCGTCGAGTCCATACACCAATGGATTTTTGAGAATGGAGGTATGTAGGATCTTGATTAGCTTGTAAGATAGGCCAACTGACAATACACATTGGGGTGAGAAACCTTCATTTAGAAAATGATTTTAAACAATAACTAATTCACTTTATTGTATGCAACAAAAAAGGGGAACTTCATACTAATATATTACTCAAATAAAGAGAAATTATTATTGTCTTCTCTGAGGTAAGGTCAAAATGTATCCCTGCTTTCAGAATCCTTCAATAACTAACGTTATGAGAATTTGTAAATGTTTTACGAAATTGAGAACATATTTGTAGGGATCTTTGACCTTTCCTCCATACATAAGGTCCTTTATCATTTATCTGAACTTATGGACTGGCCTCTTTAGATCAAACCACAGTTATGTAAATACAATGATTAATCCTATTTTTACACTTTTTTCTTCCTTCTCCAATATTGTCTTATCCATTTGGATTAAAGGCCCTGTCACAACAACCCCCAACGTATTCGGGAGAGTTGATGATCGCAGCAAGCCTCCCTTCTAGGCACCCATGCCAAGCCATTTTGTTTTTGTCCACACTGTTCTTCCCACTCGTGCGTCTCGTGGATCAGCATGTGTGAAGGCCTCCATTGGCTCTGCAGGCTTTGCATCCACTAGAGCATGATGGGCCCGAGCAGTCCTGCAGACGATGCTTCCCTCAACCCAGGTCTGCTCAAACCTTGACTTCATTGGTTAGCTTGGTGCTTAGATCGCTGTGCCACCCGGGAGGGTTAAACTGCAGCTTTTGAAGGAGTTTCATCTCAACTGTAGACAGATGAGGACCTTTTATTAACGTTGGGTCTACGAGGTGTGGAAACCTGGGAGCCCTGGTCCATAAGGGAACCTTGTAGCAGATACATTTGATATTGTAGTCATTCAGCAGACACTCTTATCTTATAGTTAATACATGAATTATATGACAGCTAGGTAGAATAACCACACAACCCAGTAGTAGTTATGGACTTTCTACTCAGTTAATTAGTTATTAGGGGAATCAAAGTCTGCTGTAAGGAAGATTCCTTTTCTTTTACTGCAACAGCCAACCACCTAAGGGGGCCAAGAGGAACAGAAAGGCCCGGATCATTGTGGAATGTGTGCTTGGCATTATTGTCTTTCTGGATGGTTCTCTGATGGCCACACGTCAGCATCCTAGGAGAGACCACCAGGTTGTTAGTGATATTTTGTGGCTGGTTAGGGGTTTTTTGGATAATTTATTCTCATTTTGATGCCAAACCCATGACGCGCATGATCAAAGATGTTCATGTCATCCACCCAAATGTATAGCCAGAAGTTTGCTTAACAGTATTGGCAGTTTGATTGGCACCAAGGATTTGGTCAGATGGTGCTCTTTGGTTACCTACACCTGTATTGGGTCTGGCATTGAAATGAGAATGTGTGAGCAGAAAAGAAAACATTTGGTTTTGAAAAGGAAGAACATATATCCTTGTTTTTCGTTATCCTGTTTCCCCTTCGAGTAATTACTATAGCTTAAGTTAGTGAATACATTTTTGGTGCTTTTCGTCACGATTACTTTCTCACTCCAATGTAGGCTACAATACATTCTTTACTAGCCTTTCTTGCCATTCTGCCCTTCGTTCCACAATGGCTTCATTGTGGCCCAGACAGAACACAATACGTCACATGACTGGCCTGGACATTCAGTAATGGTTACATCCCCATCAGCCTCACGGAATCAACTGTTCAGAACGTACTACTGTACACGCCCCAGAAATCCATCAATAGTTGTGTGTATTTACTGCTACTAATGAAGTGCTCAAAAAAATGAAGGGAACACTTAAATCACACTTTGAGTCTCGATAAACAAAATATATTAAAGATCAAAATATTTACTGTACGTAGTGTAATTAGTTGAGAACAAAATGACGTAACAACGGTCAATGGAAACCAAAATCACCAACCCATTGAGGGCTTGATTCAAACAAACACCGAATATCAAAGTGAACAATTAAAATCACAGGCTGTTCCAACTTGTGTGAATTTCATCACGGCAACTCATAATGTGACTCAGTAGTGTGTGTGGCCCCCACGTGCCTGTATGTGCTCCCAACAACGTCTGGGCATGTTCCTGATGTGACGGCGGATGGTGTGCCGGGGATCTCCTCCCAGACCTGGATCAGGGCATCAGTGAGCTCCCGGACAGTCTGTGGTGCTACTTGGTAGTGTCGGATGCACCGATACATAACGTCGCAGAGGTTCTCAATTGGATTCAGGTCTGGGGAACGTGAGGGCCAGTCAACGCCATCAATGCCTTCATTATCCAGGAACTGCCTACACATTGTCCTGCACCAGGAGGAACCCAGGGCCCACTACACCAGTGTAAGGTCTGACAATGGGTCTGAGGATTTTATCCCGGTACCTAACAGCAGTCAGGGTACTGTTGGCTAGCACATGGAGGTCTCTGTGACCCTCCAAAGATGTGCCCCCCAGACCATCACTGACCCACCGCCAAACCCGTCATGCTGGATGATGTTGCAGGCAGCATAATGTTCACCACGGCGTCTCCAGACTCTTTCATGTCTGTCATGTTCTCAGTTTGAACTTGCTCTCATCTGTGAAGAGAATGGAGCGCCAGTGGCGGACCTGCTGATTCTGGTGTTCTCTGGTGAATGCCAATCGAGCTGCACGGTGCTGGGCTGTGAGCACAGGTCCCACTAGAGGACGTCGGGCCCTTATGCCACCCTCAGGGAGTCTGCTTCTGACAGTTTGGTCAGAAACATTCACACCAGTAGCCCACTAGAGGTCATTTTGTAGGGCTCTGGCAGTGCTCATCCTGTTCCTCCTCGCACAAAGGAGCAGATACCGGTCTTGCTGCTGGGTTGATGCACTTCCTACGGCCTTGTCCGGCTCTCCTCATGTAAAGGCCCGTCTCCTGGTATCTCCTCCATGCTCTTGAGACTGTACTGGGAGACACAGCAAACCTTCTTGCGATGGCACATTTGGATGTGCCATCCTGGAGGAGCTGGACTGCCTGTGCAACCTGAATGGGCTGCAGGTACCGCCTCATGCTACCATTAGTGACAAGGACACTAGCAAAATGCAAAACTAGAGAAGAATCAGTCAGGAAGGATAAGGAGAACAATTGTCTGTGGCCACTACCTACAAAACCATCCCTTTTTCTGGGTTGTCTTGCTGTTGTTTCTCCAGTGCACCTATTGTCACTTTCATTTGCACCCAAACAGGTGACATTGATTCACAATCGCTTATGCTTCCTAACTGGCCAGACTGAAATCCCTGAAGATTAATTTACTTGGTGTTGTACGGTGATGATTAAATGTTCCCCTTAATTTTTTTGGAGGAGTATAGATTGTGTTTAATGCCCAGACTGTAAGTCTCTCTGGACACATATGTTCTAAATGACTAACATGTGCATTTTAGTTGTGTAGCTCTTTTCCCAAATGTCTGATGCCGGTTCATTTAAAGGTAGCTGTGTTCTGTGTTTCAGACAAGAGGACAGACCCTTGGCTGCTGGTCTACTCCCCCATGCCTGTGGTCTATATATTCCTGGTCTATCTCGGCGTGGTCTGGGCCGGGCCCAAGCTGATGAAGCACAGGGAACCGCTTGACCTCAAACCGTTGCTCATTGTCTACAATTTCACCATGGTCTGCATGTCAGTGTACATGTTTCACGAGGTGTGCTACAACTCGCATTGAAATCGCTGAATGGTCCTATACATGTTTGTGCGTTCCGCAGCCATGGGAATTTGTCTAATTGTGCTTTACAATGCTGTGTTTCAGCTGAATTAGTCAGTGCTGTGTTTCAGCTGAATTAGTCAGTGCTGTGTTTCAGCTGAATTAGTCAGTGCTGTGTTTCAGCTGAATTAGTCAGTGCTGTGTTTCAGCTGAATTA
>JACXGI010018482.1:0-13498 GCA_016801175.1 Esox masquinongy | reverse complement strand
GGTGACAACAGCTGATGTAAAAATGGCTTTATAAAACACATTTGATTGATATGGACATTGAATGTTCTGGTCAAACAATTGATAAATATACTGTATCCATCCAATGAGACAGCTGAATCAACATGTAGATATTACAAGAACATTTAAATTCAGTTATATTAAAAGTGTATTTAAAATAACCAGAATGTCTCACCTGTCATAGTCATCCATCTATCTGGTGATTCTCCTAGTTCATATTCTCACCTGTCACGGTCATCCATCTATCTGGTGATTCTCCTAGTTCATATTCTCACCTATCACAGTCATCCTGCTCTCTGGTGATCTTCCTAGTTCAGGGTGTCTACAGCTGTAAAGTCCTTAATCTGACTGTGATACAGCAGGAATGGTCATCTCTCCTGTAGTCTCTGTCCTGATGAGGGATCCATCTTTGTAGAAATCAGCTGTGAGGTCAGAGGGAGTTTTGTGATATCTGCAGTTCAGAGTCACAGAATGTCCCTCAATCACAGGAAGGGCAGGACTCTCCAGGATGACATCACCATCTGTACAACACAGGTGGAGGTAGATAAGAAATAAAGTAATTAAACATATACCACCACCTGAACAACACAGGTATGCAAGTATGCGATTTGAGATTCAGCCTATATAAGCAGTGCATCCAAAGACCAGCGAGTTGCACAACTATGTCATGTCCATTCCTCAACAACCCTGTGAATGAAGATGCTCAGATTCTACACAAAGTTCTCCACTGGGCTTCCCTGATGACTATCTGTGGGACAGGTACAGGTTCAGTAGAGAACTTTTGTCTCTGAAGACCCTTAGGACTGGTGGTGTAAACACTTAGTGAGCACCTTCATCCACAGGGTTGTTGAGGAATGGACATGCCATCAACAGTTTGACCAGAAAAATGTAAAAACTTTTATAGAACTTCGGACTCAAGACCGATATATTTTTCTTTTTACCAAAGACACACTGAAAGGCATCTTCGATCATTCCTCGATATGGAATCTTTCTAGAACTTTCATAGCTTTTGGTCTGCCCTTTTGGTCATTTTTAATTCTGTGTGATTTGATTGATAAGGATCTAAAGAGAATAAACTATTCCTTAAATATGCATTCCATATGCAACAAGGCACTGGTGTAATTCTACAGGACAAACTGAATACACCTCCTGAAAGAAAATCCAGAACAAAACATATCTGAGGTATCGCCTAATTTCTGCATTCCAAAACTTTGGACTTGAAATGATACGGTGACTCAATGATACGGTGACTCGATTATACGGTGACTCAATGATACGGTGACTCAGTGATACGGTGACTCAGTGATACGGTGACTCAATGATACGGTAACTCAATGATACGGTGACTCAATGATACGGTAACTCAACGATACGGTGACTCAATGATACGGTGACTCAATGATACGGTGACTCAATGATACTCAATGATACGGTGACTCAGTGATACGGTAACTCGATGATACAGTGACTCGATGGTACGGTGACTCAATGATACGGTGACTCAGTGATACGGTGACTCGATGATACAGTGACTCGATGATACGGTGACTCAATGATACGGTGACTCAATGATACGGTAACTCAATTATACGGTGACGCAATGATACGGTAACTCAATGATACGGTGACTCAGTGATAAGGTAACTCGGTGATACGGTGACTCAATGATCCGGTGACTCAATGATACGGTAACTCAATTATACGGTGACTCAATGATACGGTAACTCAATGATACGGTGACTCAGTGATAAGATAACTCGGTGATACGGTGACTCAATGATACAGTGACTCAGTGATACGATGACTCAATGATACGGTGATGATATGGTGACTCAGTGATAAGGTGATGATACGGTGACTCGATGATACGGTGACTCGATGATACGGTGACTCAATGATACAGTGACTCAATGATACGGTAACTCAATGATACGGTGACTCGGTGATACGGTAACTCGGTGATACGGTGACTCAATGATACGGTGACTCAGTGATACGGTGATTCGATGATACGGTGACTTGATGATACGGTGACTCAATTATACAGTGACTCAGTGATACGGTGATGATATGGTGACTCAGTGATACGGTGATGATACGGTGACTCGATGATACAGTGACTTCATGATACGGTGGCTCAGTGATACGGTGACTCAGTGATACGGTGACTCAATGATACGGTGACTCAGTGATATGGTGACTCAATGATACGGTGACTCAAGGCTGATTTATGCTTCAATGTCAAACGCATCTGAGTAGGATTCGCGGACAGCGCAGAGAGACGCACAGCCAGGCCCCCACAGCCAGGCCCGCACAGCCAGGCTCACACAGCCAGGCCCACACAGCCAGGCCACATACGCTATACGCACCAGCTGAAAAATCTAAAAGCGCGTACCTACGCGTACATGAACCGCAGAGCCGCACAAACGATGATTGGTTGGATGGCGGAGGGAGGGTTTTACAGAGTACGGAATTCCGACCAAATTTGACTTCCTCTATTAACAAAGACGAAGCAACAATGGAGTCTGGAGGCATGGCTCAAATCGAGGAACTTTTGATATTATAGGAGAAATTCTTGGCGAAGAGCCAGCAACTTGCCAGAAAAGGTGGAAGCTGATGAGGGACAAATATGTAAGAATAAAAAAGATACTGAAGAGTAAAAGTGGAGATGCAGGAGGGAAAAAAGTACCTCAGTTTTATATAATGCTTTCTTGTCTGTCTGGGCACAAAAAACACAGTGAAACCAACTCCAATTTTGGCGAAGACACAAACAAGGTAAGTTCAGTTTTTCATATTGGCAAATTCACTGATGATTACTTCGACCAAAGAGTTGTCTAACTGGCCAGTAAAGATGAAAGATTTGTATTAGCGACACTGGAAACAAAAACGAAACTTAGTTGACGTTTTTCTCAATACACTTGAGTTATCCCTATGGTCTGGGAGTAAATGTCACGGTTGTGTTGGTTGGACACAGGCGCAGAGAAGGAAAGGTGGTAGTAATCCATAGTTTAATGGAAAAGAAACAAAACAATAGCAGCAACCAATGACATAGGGCATCAGGCACAAACATAAAACCAAAATGAACCACCCCGGGTGTGGCCAAACATAGAACATAAATAGGTTCCCCAAATGGAGGCAACGATCTACACCTGCCTCCAATTGGGGAGACCAAACTGGGTAGAGGTGGCTAGAAGCACCACCTTCTGTCCTGTCCTGACTATGGCCCCAGCCCGGCGCAGAGATGGCCAGGGGCATAGCCAGGACGTGACAGTAAACAAAAATTTTAGTCACGTTGTCGGAGAAACAAAACTGCAAGTACTGAAAGTGTATACTCTAGTGATTCTGTTGCGTTCATTTTACATGTACCAGTCATTTGTTTGCATGGCTGAGTTAATTAACTACTCACTTAAATGTAGTTATATTTAGATGTAGCTATCAATATTGCTGCCACAATTGTATCTGTAGAAACAGACGTTTTATGTAAAGCAAGTTTGGATAGCTAACAATAATAGTACTATTTTCCAGTGTTGTAGTGCAGACTGACATATACAAAATAAATGTAGAAGATATGGATGTCACTAAAGTACTACCAATACTACAATACCATGATTACTGCAGTACTATGAATACCACGATACCATGAATACTACAGTACTACGAATACTACGATACCACCATTACTACAGTACTACGGATACTGCAATGCCACGATTACTACAGTACTTCAAATACTACGATACCACGAATACTATAGTACTACGAATACTACGATACCACGATTACTACAGTACTTCAAATACTACGATACCACGATTACTACAGTACTACGAATACTACGATACCATGATTACTACAGTACTTCAAATACTACAGTACCCCAATCACAACAGTACCACAATCAAAAGAGTACCACGATTACTACAATACTACACTCACTACAGTACTACACTCACTACAGTACTACGGTCCTACAGTCACAACTGTACTACGGTTACAACCGTACTATGGTCACTATAGTACTACGGTCACTACAGTATTACGGTCACTATAGTACTACAGTCACTAGAGTACTACAGTCACTACAGTACTACGGTCACTATAGTACTACTGTCACTACAGTAATACTGTCACTACAATACTAGTGTCACTACAGTACTACAATCACCAAAGTACACCAGTCACCACGTTACTACGGTCACTACAGTACCACGGTCACTACAGTATTATGGTCACTACAGTACCACAGTCACTAGAGTATACGGTCACTACAGTACCATGGTCACTACAGTACCACGGTCACTAGAGTACTATGGTCACTAGAGTACTACGGTCACTATATAACTTCGGTCATATATAAGACATATAAGACATTGTGCTGGAGATACAAATGAAGAACATAACTATTTCTGTTTTTATCAAATTTTTACGAAAAATGCCATGTCCAACATTCTTCATACCTCTTGAAATTGTTGCAAATTATTGAGAAAATGCAAGTTTCTATACCATTTAAAATGGTCTTGTAATTTCCACCATGAGAGAGCATTCTAATCACCTATAAATTGAGAACAGCTGATCAGCAGTAGTTCTCTAGTCAGTTACTAGTCAACTGCAAGTCATGGCTAAAAACAAATAAAATAGTTACATTATTCATTTGTGTCTCCAGCACAATGCCTTACCATGTTGTGTCACTTGTTTATATATTTTCCTGCCAGAAGAAACCTATTGGTCAAATAAAAATTCACTATGGCTCCAAATTTGGCATGGGTATGAATACTTTTGGGCTTAACTGTATATAAAATACACATTCAAGAGGGTCTGACATCAACTAATAAATAATAGAAACACTTTGTTTTGGTTAACATTTGTTAACATACCATGTATTGTGATGTTGACAGCTTTGCTGTGCTCTCCAGACCAAGACTGACACCAGTAAACCCCACTGTCTGATGTTTTGACTGAGGGGATTTTGTAGTTAGAACCGTGATTCTGTGAAGGCTTTCCAGCATTCTTCACAACTCTCCATTCGGCAGAGCTCCCCTGAACCTCACAGCTCAGAGAGACAGACTCATATTCAAAGAACTGAGATCTGTCTGGAATGATGATCAAAGATACTGGAACAGAAGTGAGAATTAAAGACAGAGGGAACAGGAGCTTGATGGAAGACAGATAAAAATAGAGAGATAGAGACAGAGAGGCACAAAGACATAGAAAGACACACAGATGTATTAAGAGAGAAACAGAAAGAGGGAGCAGTCCCTCATTACAGACACTGAACATTTTCAGTTCCGAGATGGTTAGGAAACATTTATCAGTTTGAGGATTAATAGAGAATTAAGGGTTGAGTATGTAGCATAAACAGACTGAGGACTAATAGAGAAATAAGGGTAGAGCATGTAGTCTAAACAGATTGAGGGCTGTTGAACATCAAGGGTTAAACAGATTAATAGTAAGTTACCAACCATCACCTGCCACTGGTCCAGAGTTAAACATCACTAAAACACAGGAGGAAGAGGATGACGAAGGAGAAAAATTAACAAATGCAAAGATAATAGACAACCCACCTGAAGCATTAACAATATATATGTATTAATTTAAAGTATTATTAACAAATATATCTTAATACCTACATTTAACTACCAATGGACAGATTCATGCTTAGACCATAGTTAAAAAATCTCAAATTATGATGAATGACTCAAGGGTATATTGATTTTATATTATGTTTATGTTCTTCTGTTATTCTATTCTAGGTTCGTACTATCTCTGTCTAATTACCCAGAACATTTCATTTGTTTTTTTCAAAATAAGGAGCTTGATTGTATTTGAAGGCAGGACTGACTTTTATATGCAATTACAGTGAAGTAGAAGAACAAGAACAAGAAGAATAAAGCTGGATTAGAGAAGTGTGTGTAGTGTGTAACTCATGAAAAGGTAAACCATAATTTGCTAAATTGACACAGAAGATCTCCATTGAAACCATTAAATATGGAGTAAATGTTATGATGTAGTATTCTTTTGAACAAATAAAAACTCCTGCACACAGTCCACATCACTTGCAAATTCGAAATAGATTTCATAAGAACAACGTTTCGGTCAGACGACCTTCATTAAAACAATGTTATTTTAACATGATGACGTGTTATTCTTTTTATATATATATATATATATATATAAATATATATATATATATTTGTTTAATGAACAGACAATAGTCAGTAACATTAAGAATAATTCACACAAGAGAATACTGTTACTACTTCCTTTCTCCCTCACACAGTCCTGACCCCAAGTGCACCCCATTCAAATCCGTACCCCCGTTCTAAAGTGACCCTACCCACACACACACACCCACACACACCCACACACGCACACAGACACACACACACACACACACACACACACACACACACACAAACACATAAGACTCCATTACAAACAGCAAGGAATAAATAGGGGTTTTGAAAATAACAATGATAAGAAAAAAAAGAAAAAAGAAAGAAAAGGAAACAAGCAAGAGCAACAGAAGGAGAAAGGAAACATAACAAAATATGATAAAAATAACTTTGAATAAAGAGAAATAACCTAAGAGACCAGGAAGGGAAGAATTGTAATTAAATAAGTAATTGACTAAATACGTAAACTATTTTACTGATCAGAAGGTAGCCTCTGCAATCTTTCAAAGTAAGAAATAAAGGGTTGCCATCACTTTGTGAATTTGGCATTAGTGACATTGTTATTTTAACCAGTATGCATGTTTAATGATGGTCACTACCAGCTAACGCAGGTGCAGTGTTTTCTGGTTTTTATTCTGCCTTTGGTCCTCCCCAACACACCGGTCGATCTGCAGGTGTGCAAAAGCTTGGTACTTTTATGATGTAGTATTCAGAAATTATTTATGAACTGTTCTCAAATTATTTAAATTTATTAATGATTCTACTATAGCTAATATTAATTTATTATTAAGAAATATAAATGACATTATTCCTGAACTGTTGATGCCTAGGCTATGACACTATACATTAGAAACAAATATTGTAAATTACTTACGTTTTTTTGTTAAATTATATTGGATTAAAATTCTAATAATTCTAATATATTAGAATGTGTAAGGGATGAGCAGCTGTTCGTGGTATGTTAGGGTGGATTAGTGGAATAATAACATTATAAGTGTGGATAGAGGATATTATTTCTTTATTCATAGAACAATTTGTTAAGATTACAATCAAAGGTTAACCTTTACATTGTCATTCAGGTCTACAGTAATTAAGTTAGTAGTTATTGTACTAATCTGTACTTTATTGAATAATCTGAATTGGAAGAGAAATGTCATATTATTTGTATGTTGATATTATTGAAATAAACAGTGTTTGGTTTGTTAATGATTTAAATTATTTATCTTAATAACATTTCTACATTTGCCATATATTGCCAACATTCTGTGGTTTAGGTCTATTTGTTTAATTATCTTAGTCTCTCATATTTATTTAAAACTAAGCCCAAGAATTATGGTATTAACCTACTGAGTATAATAATAATTATTATTATTCTTTGACCAACAAAAGAAGAAAGATGACCGAGCAAACCCATCTGTGTATATTATTAATTACATTATTATTTAATTCCACTTTGTTGACCATGTTTACCAACATAAACAATACTGATTATAGTGTCAGAAATCACAGTTAATCTGTGTTATTACAACATGGCAAAGTGTTAAAAACTGTGGAATTTGTGAAATAACTTTTAATGACATTAAAGCCCAGGAATCATAATGTGGTTGAATGGGGCAGTTGGAGGTCAAAGTGTACCTCACCCTAATGCCTGACCCTAAACCTAACCAGTAATGACCAAACCTAATTCTAACATTATGTCAAATTATATTTTTTACTAAACCAAACACTTAAACCGGAGATATTAGTAATAAATCTAACTTGGACATGTAAACCTCATCCCTAAGTCCTACAATAACACTAGCCCAAGGTCTAATACTAACCAAAATTGTAAGTTTTACCCTAAACCTGACCTGAGCCAAAAATAGCTTTTCTCCTTGTTTGGACCGAATTGTCAGGTTTTATCATCTTTGTGCAGACTTCTGATGGCCACATAAATTACATATTCAAACCAGGATCACACACAGTACTTACAGAGTATCCAGCAGACTGGTGTCAGTTCCATCTTGTGTTGATGATGAGTGAGTCTCTGTGATCTACAGCAGCTCTACTAGACTTCTAGACCCTCCTCCTACTTCCTTTTCTGACCCACTAACCCCACCTAGTGGAGAAAGAGACATACAAGACTAACCTTCCAATACTTTAAGGGAACACGTATTTATCACAGTATAACACCAAGTCAATTAAACTTCCAGGATATCAATTTGTCCAGTTAGGAAGCATAAGCAATTGTGAATCAGTGTCATCTGCTTTGGTGCAAATGAAAGTGACAACAGGTTCCACTGGAGAGACAACAGTAAGACAACCCCCAAAAAGGGAATGGTTTTGCAGGTGGTGGCCACAGACAATTGCCCTCTCCTTATCCTTTCTGACTGATTCTTCTCTAGTTTTGCATTTTGTCCTATTCAGGTTGCACAGGCAGTCCAGCTCCTCCAGGATGGCACATCCATATGCGCTGTCACAAGAAGGTTTGCTGTGTCTCCCAGTACAGTCTCAGGAGCATGATATCAGGAGATGGGCCATTACACAAGGAGAGCTGGACAGGGCTGTAGAAGGGAATCAACCCAGCAGCAGGACTGGTATCTGCTCCTTTGTGCGAGGAGGAACAGGAAGAGCACTGCCAGAGCCCTACAAAATGACCTCCAGCGGGCTACTGGTGTGCATGATTCTGACCAAACTGTCAGAAACTAACTCCATGAGGGGGGCATGAGAGCCTCTAATGTCCTCTAGTGGGACGTCTATCTATTAAATTGTATTCAAGTTTATAAACTAGCAACAACTAGTGTTTATTGACTTATCAAGAAACAGGTGTTACTATTAAACAGAACTGTCTAGGAATTCACCCTTCCAACTTCCTATAATTAATCTAATATTTAATAATTGATGTACTGTAATGTATAATCAATCTATAAATGTTTTTGTATTTATAGTAGTAATATTATAGGAACGCAGCAAAAATCTTTTTATTGGCCTTTTAGTGTAGTGGTGTTGAAGTAAATGGTTAGCTTACTGATAGGGCTTATGGATTCAACACACCCTTGAACTTCTTTCACATTATGTTGTTTCAGTGTCTCAGACTTTCATGCATCATGTTTTTTCCCACTCATCTACACACCACACCCACTCATCTACACACCACACCCACTCATCTACACACCACACCCACTCATCTACACACCACACCCACTCCTCTACACACCACACCCACTCCTCTACACACCACACCCACTCATCTACACACCACATCCACTCAACTACACACCACACCCACTCAGCTACATGCCACACCCACTCATCTACACACCACACCCACTCATCTACACACCACACCCACTCATCTACACACCACACCCACTCATCCACACGCCACACCCACTCATCTACCATACTATGCCAGTGACCATACCCCACACATTTAAGGGAAACTTTTAAGTGAAAAAAACAATACAGACTATATTAAAAATACAAAAGCTCTGTCAGGTTCCCTGGGGAGTGTCGATGGACAGCAATCTTCAAGTCATGCCACATATCTTCAATTGGATTTAGTTTGCGGCTCTCACAGGGCCTCTGAAGGATATTAATTTTTTTATTCCTTAGACCAGTAGTTCCTGGAAAACTCCCTTCCTGTAGGTTTCACTCCATGTTCATTGTTGCAACGTAATCAATAATTGTAAAGAGATTTGTTTTACGCTCATTACTGCTTGCATTATCTTACTCTCTAATAATAAAGGTTGATATGAGCTGATGTGAGAAGGCTGCATCAAAATACCTGAAATTCTTTGGGCATTCCTCAAGTCCACAACTCTGTTGATCCCAATGCTGGCCATCTGACATGTCAGAATGGAGGCAGAACCTCACTGTACTGTCTTCCATGTTGATCTGCTCCTGGTCAAGTAGGTTGACCAAAGCTGCCTTTATTGGGTAGTTGACCCTATTGTTTAATCTATGGTTTTGTAGATAATGAAAAAAGATGTAGCATCTCTGAAAAAGAATTTTTGAATATCCTGTAAACATACTTTATCATCAGTTTGTCTGTATGTAGAGTGTAGAGGGAGATTTTAACCCAAAACTGACTGAACAGTCTAGAAACCCATACAAACAGTTGATGTCAGAAGTTTACATAAACCTTAGCCAAATACATTTAAACTCAGTTGTTCACAATTCCTGATATGTAATACTAGTAAAAATTCCCTGTCTTAGGTCAGTTACAATCACCAGAATGTGAAATGTCAAAATAATAGTAGAGAGAATGATTTATTTCAACTTTTATTTCTTTCATTTCTTTTTTTTTATATAGGTTTATATATTCACTCAGTTAGTATTTGGCAGCATTGCCTTTAAATTGTTTGACTTGGGTAGCCTTCCACAAGCTTCACACAATAAGTTGGGTGAATTTTGGCCCATTCCTTCCGACAGAACTGGTGTAACTGAGGCAGGTTTGTAGGCCTCCAACTCACACAGGCTTTTTCAGTACTGCCCAAAAATGTTCTATAGGATTGAGGTCAAGGCTTTGTGAGGGCCACTCCAATACCTTGACTTTGTTGTCCTTAAGTCATTTTGCCACAACTTTGGAAGTATGCTTGGGGTCATGTGGAAGACCCATTTGCGAGCAATCAATCAAATGTATTTATAAAGCCCTTTGTACATCAGCAGTTGTCACAAAGTGCTTTTACAAAACACTCAGCCTGAAATCCCAAGGGGTAAGCAAAAACAGTGTTAAAGCACAGTGGCTAGGAAAAACTCCCTAAAAGAGGCCGAAATTTAGGAAGAAACCTAGAGAGGAACCAGTCTCGGAGGGGTGACTAGTTCTCTTCTGCCTGCGCCGGGTGAAGATTTCAAGAGTACAAGTTGCAATATTTAATAAATGCATGTGGCCTGTGTCCAGCGTCTATTGAACCTAGTCCAGATCAGAAGCATGACCAGATGGACAAGGACTGGGACAACCGCGTGGAGGGGGGGGTGTCTTGATATGCAACACAACCAGAGGGACTTTGGACAGGAACAGCAACGAGTCTTTTAAGCCTGGTTCATCATCACATTAAAAGCTTTAAACAGATTAGTGAACTTGGAATTGTGCATTGCAACATCATCATTTTCAAAATCTCAGGTTTAGACACATCTAATGGCACCAAAGATCAACCTTTGAATTCAGACAAACAAATAACTAACTACAGTCTGCAGTCAATAATATTGGCTTTTCAAAACCTACCTAAATAGGCTATTCATTTACACAAAACACTAATACATACACTGCTGGTGTTGTAGGAATAGGGTGCGACAACTAGGCATGGCTGATGACACAATTCACTATCTTCAGAACAACACAATTAGAAATTAAGCAGAAAAATGCAGACTAGCTGGTGAAACAAATGGACTGCATACTGATTGCCTGTTGTAGCAGACAAATGTCACTTTATCGTTTTCAGACCTCAACACACAGGGCACAAAATGTGCTGCAGAATCCCGGAATCAGAATAAAATCCCTGCAGAATTCCCGTCTCCCATTCCCACCATGTCCTGTGAGGACTGTAAGTACTGTGAAATGATTCTGGACAGTTAATGCAACACTAGATTGCAATCTAACATTTTAGCTTAACTTCTGAATTTGCAAATTATGTAACAGAGCTAATTATGTACCATTACTCAAAACGTATGTCATCTAAGCCTCCACTTGGCGAATGACATTAGCTATCTCTACAAGTATGACCAATAAAAAGACCAATGACTAGTATGTATATCAAATGGATGTTGTAGGTATACTCTAACCTTTAGGCGCAGTCATATGTTATTCAAGGTGTAAAAAAGATTAAAATGGTATTTACAATAACGTCAGTTACATTGGTTTACTGTCTTTGCTTCCTGTCATGATCAAGCTGAACTACGAATAGCTGGCATTGCTAACTAATGTACTACTATTAATGTTAAGTTTAGCTAACCGAATAATTGCATGTGATGTAGCGAGACCTCAGTATTCACTACAAACAGCAATAACGTTAGACATGTTTTTACAGTACAAAAAATCATTACGTTAGAAGTCTTGATCGTACTTTCACTATTTCATACGCGACAAAACGGCTAGATACGTACATCGTTTTTCATCGTCTTCAATGAAATATGTTTTTACAGTCTATGAAATAAACAAGTCAGAACATAACCAGAAAGAAACGAGGTGCCAATGTGTAAAGAAAGCTTTGAGGAACCAATTGGAAGAGGGGGAGGGTGTTCTATATGGGCGGAGAATCCCAGGGCCGAGCTTCCCTGGGCGGACCTTCACGGCTGCGCGCCGCAGACAGACCCTTGTGTATTAGCGTCATGCTGGCAACATTAGAGATTCGGAAGCAACAATTCCGATTTTCCTATTTTCGGATTTTGCCATCAAAATTAAACTCATCAGTAAAACGCGTTATTAATAATATTAAATTTATCTTTTTTGCCGCTTTGCTTAGTGTATAATGTAAATATATAGATAATAAAAGGAATATGTACATATAAAAAAATAAACTAAAGAAAAATGCTGTTTAAATAGTACTTCACAAAGGATGAATAATATTCTAAGGTGAAGCACTTAGAGAAATGGAGATGGAGTAAACTACTGTTGTAAACATTTCATATTTTAAAAATGAGTTTGGGAATTTAGAGTGAGGCTTTCACCGGCCTCACACTCCAGTGCAGTATGTATGTAGGTGTATGCACCTTTCGGATGCGATCCGCCAATAAACTTAACGAAGAAGGAGAAGAAGAAGAAGACGACGATCGATGCTGATCAATTCTAGTAAGGAATTTTTATTACTTTTTTATTTCTTCCCCTTTGAAAAAACAAGTAGCAAGGAATATAACGCGGTTGGTTGTATTTTATGTTCTGTACCGTACTGTTGACTTATAGACGAGAAAGCTAACATGTTTGTAAGCCAGCTACAGTAATACTACTACTAGTACCGCTGGCTAATACTGCACTTGGCTTGTAGTTAGTGGGACAGAAGTTTCTGTGTTTGGGTATTATGATATACAGGTGCTGGTCATAAAATTAGAATATCTTCAAAAAGTTGATTTATTTCAGTAATTCCATTCAAAAAGTGAAACTTGTATAATGTATACATTCATTCCACACAGATTGATATATTTCAAGTGTTTATTCCTTTTAATTTTGATGATTATAACTGACAACTAATGAAAACCCCAAATTCAGTATCTCAGAAAATTAGAATATTACTTAAGACCAATACAAAAAAAGGATTTTTAGAAATGTTGGCCAACTGAAAAGTATGAACATGAAAAGTATGAGCATGTACAGCACTCAATACTTAGTTGGG
>JACXGI010018481.1:0-13209 GCA_016801175.1 Esox masquinongy | reverse complement strand
CCGGGCAGGGTAACTCCTCCTCTTCCTCTGTTGTGCATTGGTTTATCTTTGAACCATTCTTAGTCTGGCTCCTCCCCCGAGACCACTTTGCCATGGGAAACCCTACCAGGGGCACTAAGCCCCAGACAACACAGCTCTCAGGTTCACAGGAACACACAAACCTCTCCACCACGGTAAGGTGATGGCTCTCGGAGAGGATTTCCTGTCCAATAAATCATAAAAATGCAAGAAAATCTATAATAAAAATATATTCCATCATAAGATAATGATAAACCATACATGATACATCGTTATCATCATACAAAATTGAAAATAATATGGAATTAACAATTATCATACGGACCTTTCCAGCGCTTCCCGGTTTCTTATCACTAACCAGTATTTGAAACCACCTAAGTCAAAGTCAGAGATTTCCGAGTTCACTCGAACGCAGCATTAAAGTCAGTCATATGACAACAAGGAAGAAAGGCGTTCGGTATAGCTAGTTGGTAGTTTATAGAATGGCCTGAGGTTTTTAAATAATATAAACATGGATTTAAAATGAAATCACGTCAAGTTGCCTCTCAACAAAACTATTTGTCATGTAAAGAAAGGTGAGCTTCATGGCTGTTATGTAACGCTAAATAGGTAGAATATCTCTCTTACCTTAACTAGCCAGCTAACAGTACTTCCATATGTCAAATGTGTCCTAGTTAGATAGTCGACTAGCTATGTTGTCTTCGTGTGTGGCATTGCAAAGCATCATTCGAAATACATATCTAGGTAATCATACTATTGAGTGACGGGCATTCGTTTTTTAAGGACAACTCGTCTTGGATCAGGGCGTTGGGAGGGGGGGCATAACCCAATTTAACTGAGCCCCTTTCTTCATTTCAATGAAGGAACGCGTGAACAAGGACGTCACCAAAGTTGAGAAAAACTTTAAATTGTTTTAATACTCCACGACCTTGCTGGAAATCATGCTAGATATTGCCGGCTATCAATAGTCAAGCGTCATTAAACTTATAAAATTTCGATGTGGTGTGATTTTTAAGCCATTCTTAACTTTGGTCACTCCGTGTTACTATACTTGCATAGCCTACGTTCCCCGTGCACACTTCACACCCCCTGTTTGAATGAATGAGGATCCGTTGTTTCATCACCCCAAGAGAAGTTATGAGTAATGGGCAAAACGCACTATACAAATGTCAATCACCACACTTGTGAATGCCAAGAATCTAGAAAGACTTGGGTAAAGCTACTAGGTGTGTGCCGCCATTGTCTGCAAATCTTTCTTCAACCTTCTCTTGTCCAAAGACCACCGAACCAAGAGGCAATCCAGGAACCCCCATTATATGTTGGCCTGTACAGCTCATTTGGATGTTTTTATTCCCATGGCGGTGGGGGGCAGAATGAAAATGTATACTCATTACTTTTAGTCACTCTTGGCAAGTGAATGTGAGTGTCAGGTAAATTACTTCACATTTGTTAATGTTGTTTTTTTTTTATTTAAATACTTTGTACAGAATGTGTTTTAAATATTATATTGACAGTTGTTTTCACGTCTCTCGCTCCCTTCGTCCAATAGAACATTATTATCTCTGAACCAACCTTCCCCCCATGTTAAATAGGCATTTGTCAAATTAAGGCATACTCTTAAATTCGGAAACACAAACCCTTATACCCACACACACCATTCAGGAGATGTGACCAAGGACTCCTTCCAGTAGCTCAGCGGACCCACAGTTGGAGACCCCAACTGTGTGGTTTGGATGCTATGCTGGACTTCAGTTGGGTACTTGAGCTGCAACATCGCTTTTTATTTGTATAAAGTTCAGCTTCAACTTCCCTCCCAAAATCTTGCCCACCCAACTGCCTTCCACCCACTGTGCTTCTTACGTTTCATTAGATAATCTCAGCCTTAAAGGTGCCATATATATATAATTTTTGCATTGTAATATAATGAGATGTCCATAACATACCTGCAGTAGGGTAATTATAGTGTTTCAAAACATTTTTTCACCAGAAATTCTTCTGAGTGCATCCTAAAATTCTGAATTTCTATTGGTCAACAGAAGCCAGACTGGCTTGGATTGGTGAATCTGCATGCTGTCTCCTCCATCAGCGTCAATAAGAGATGCCACCATCTCTTTTCAAGACCATAGACAAATGCTTGCGAAATCCCTCAGTCATTTCCAGGTTGTGAAAATTCTGTGTAGTTTCCTTAATTTCTATTCAACTGAGAAAACAAGCAGTGAATAGTATAGGCATAACTGTGCCTTCTCAATTGCTTTTTATATTTTTATAGAAATGTTTTACATTCAAGCCCTCAAGTAACAGCTAAAAACCTCCTGGTTGTTTAGACTTGCTTTCTGACAATCCCATACCTACTGAGGAGTAGTTGCGATTAGGCAAGGCCATAATTGCGAATTGGATGTCACAAAATTAAGGGGAGACTACAAAATTAAATGTATTTCCTTACAGAATATGTAAGTAATGGACAAGGTATGACAGCAGTGCATGTTTTAGTTTCCCAGCAACTGTTTTCACATTCTATTATGTTAGTATTTGCAGAACAAATTTAAGTTCTAGTACCAGCATTTTTTCACATAACATCATGAAGCAAAGCAAATGTGGTAATTATGTCATTGGCTGGTAAACGCAAGTGATAGGTCATTTGAGAACGAATGGCTTTTTTTTAAACCATATTTTTGGTGAACGTTGAGAATAAAATTGCATTGGTGAAAGGAGCTGTTCATTTGAATCTTTCAGGTGAATGGAGCCACAAGAGCCTGCTCACCGAAAAGACTTGGAATGCCCATCACTAGTAAACACTTACCTGTTAACTGCCATGTTGGTGGGTTGTCACAAAGGATGTGGAAATTTAAAAAAACGTTTTTGTCCAAACCGTGCATGTGTAAGTTAGTTAGAAGAGGCTGCTGAAATGAAGAGGCTGCTGAAATTCTTTTTACATTGACCGCTTCTCAGTGATTGAGTTTTGTACAACTGCTGCTATTGATGGCGAAGATGGTGAACGAGTGAGATGATGTAGTGGTACATTAAAACTATGGCCTTTTTTCCCCAGGGAGAAGTATGGAGAATGATGAACTTCCGTCAGCGGATGGGATGGGTCGGTGTGGGACTTTACCTTCTGGCTAGCGTGGCCGTCGTTTATTATGTGTTTGAGATCGACCAGACGTACAACCGTCTTACCCTGGAGCACGTGGAGCCGGTGGCCCAGGAGGAACGACCTCCAGCGGGGGATGAGTCTCCTCCGGCCAAATCGTCTGGGCCCCCCTCGTCAGACTATCTGCCCACCTGGACCCAGAGTCTCAAGACTTGCCTCCTCCTCTTGCCCTTCTGGTTATGGGTCACCATCTTCCTTGTGCCCTATCTCCAGGTGTTCCTCTTCCTTTACTCATGCACACGCGCTGACCCCAAGACGGTGGGCTACTGTATCCTGCCAATATGCCTGGCGGTGCTCTGCAACCGCCACCAGACATTCGCCAAGGCATCCAATCAGATCAGCCGGCTGCAGCTGATTGATACCTAATGGGTCAAACTGGTTGAATTGGTAAATGATATAAGAGGCGGTGGAAGCTGCCTTAGTGGATCCGTTGCACCTGAAATACCAAGTTGATTAACACTCCCCTAGAGCACTGTTTGAAGTGTTAAGCTTGTCAGGCAATTCACTTGTTGATGGTGTATGTGTATGTGTGTATTCAGACGAACAATTGTACTTGTTTCACAAACCTTTGTATTTGTGATTTCTTACATCGAAAAAAGACTGGACCAAAAGGTACTATGTGCTGTAGAGCCTGTACTTGACTCCAATACGTACGCTAATCATTGAGGTTTCATTTCCTTTGTTGTGAAAGTCATTTTAGGCCTGATTCCGACTCATAGTAGTTGGTATGAAGACTTACCTTATGCAGTTGGGCAAAGTGCCCTACATGGATGTCAACCTTGTGCGCACTGCTGACTAAATTTAATTAAATGTTGAAAACCTTCCCACTTGCAGGCCAACAGATTTTCTTGTGCAGTTTTTATTACATGTATTTTTTGCCAACCCTTAAATAGGGCGTACCTTTTATCATTTGTCAACTATTATGGATCATTGACATTGTCTCATGTCAGATTGTCTATGATTTGAAAAATCTCACCTTAGCTTGACACTTGTCCCTATTATAAACACTCTGCTTCCATGGCTACCGTATTCTGGATGCCCCCACTTTTATAAGAAGTAACTAGAGTCTGTGGAACGTTAATGAATGAGTATTTATTCCGCATTAAGTCTGTGACTGGGCACAATTCGCTACCCCTTTGGGTTGGAGACTCAGCTGAAACTTTGGGTTGATAAGTACAGGTGCTACAACTGCCCCCTTAGCTAGATCTTATGTAGGGGTGGAAACATGCATAAAGCAGATTTTTTTTTTTAACGCACAATCTGCCAGGGCAAAAATCCCGAGACACGACTAGCAGTGCTCTCACATCAGGAAATACAATTTGAGAGAAGTATGCGTACCTTGAATATCCATAGGTGTGAAACAGTGGCATTATCAGGCCTGGGCTTTCAGGGTTCTATTCTGGGGATAAATTGTTATTCTATTTTAAGGTATTTAAAAAATAAATTAGAGGTCCTTTAATTGATTCCAATTGCAGAAAATGCACATTTGATGTTCTACATGTAATCATGTTGGTGATTCTGATTTTCAAATCTAATAGCACTGTGACAAATGCTTGTATTGTAGACCAAGAATCCCACTCTTTCTGTCACATTTCTTCAATGTTTTTTCTTTTTTTAAAGTATTTTTATTCTTAATTAAATAGATACAATAAGGAAAGGTTTCTGGGCCAGATTTCAAACTCATGCTCTCTAACTGATCATGAGTATCAAAGTGACACATTTTTCTACATGTTAAATTCCAAAATATATTGGCAAACCATGGGTTTCAAACAAAGCAATCAGTTGAAAAATGTACCAGTCTGGTGGCAGTGATGTTGGCAAATGCAATTCGATGCAGTTTAAAGTGCCTGAAAGGCCTATATTTGTTATGTATACATTCTCAGTGATGCCTAATTATACTTGGTTGGTCTATTTGAAAACTTATCGTCCAGCCATTTCAGTGTCATGTCACTTTTGCAATCAAGCAAATGCTGTTAACACTTCCCAACTCCTATCCAGTAATAAATGGCAATGTTAACTTATCATTTCTTTGAAATATATTCCACTTAAAAACTTATTGACAATATTCACATAAAAACAATCATTTTAATTTGCAAGCTCAACAAGACAGAAAGATAGGCAGGCAATTAACCCAACAATCGCAGTACCCATATGTTATCATGGAAATAATTACTAATAGCCACACAGTGGATTGGATTGAAGGCACCGAAACAGTGTGCCCACAACATGTCCTCCAGACTTATGCAAGGACAACCCAACTCTTCTTCGAACAGTACTCTTGTCAAATGGCACCCAATTCCCAGCGTTTTGCCTTTCTCGGGCCTTGGTAAGTGCAGTACATGAAGACACAGGTTCTATTTGGAACAGAGCATTGTATCCTCAGGCCCTTAATGTCTTTGACCGCTTTGTAGGCGGCTCCATAATAGGTACTTTTGTTTTTGTGTCTTCCTCATCATCATCGTCTTCACTGACGTCTTCCTCTCCATCTGCCACAGAGAACAGAAAGGACTTGTGATCAAGTTCTTGGAATTTTTCAGTAAACATGACAAAAACAGAAAGCAACTGACACTACACAAATTCAGATTAATCCCTCTCCCTTCACAGGACTTTGTTAAGTGCATAGCCAAAATTACAAAGTATTTTCATTTTAGAATATTTCAGTTTGAAGATAGGATTGGTTTCAACTGGTCACAGACTGAAATTCAACACTGTTGTTGTTTGCTCCTTGGGGTTTCAGGCTGGGTGTTTTGTAAAAGCACTTTGTGACAACTGCTGTTGTAAAAAGGGCTTTATAAATAAATTTGATTGATTGATTAAGTAAAACAATGCAATCATGCCATGTTTATTATTAGAGCCACACCGGGAAATGGGATGCAGAGCCTTCTCTTGTTCAGATTAGAACAGAAGTTCAGCCATCTATGGAAGAGCTGTGAACAGGTGGTTGATGATGAGCATGTTCATTATCTGATGTTTTCTTACCACCACCCCGCATACCTGTACGATCAATGCTCCTTCTCAAGAGATGATGAAAATGAAGATGTGGATTATCATAACATTTTTTTGGGTTTTCACATTAAGGGCCCACTATGGAATTGACAACACATTTACCACAATGATGTGGGAGCCGTAAGGGTTAACTGCCTTGGGGGATCTGTGCAAGCGTTTACAGTACAACTGCATAGCTAGCTCACGCTAAGCACGGGTCGTCTCACAAGCAACACGTCTAATTCAATTCTCAAAACAACGTGGGCGATCTATCTGATATTCCAATGATCAACTAAGGTTGTATTTGTAAATGTCATGACATTCCTAGCAAATAATAATGTTAACGACTTAATAGCCTGCTTAGCCTATAATTCGCTAGTTGTAGCTAGCTAATGTTAGCTACGTCTACACTGAGCTGAGGTAACATAACATTCCAAACCGTGTCTTCATGTTGTTTTTTGATCCATGTTAAAAGTGATAAATCATACCACACAATAACTACAACCACAAAACAGTATCCTTAATAAAAACAAAGGTAAATTCGTGAACCTGTCCAAATTTAGTATTCACAAGCATGTTGTGCAGCTAGGAAACGTTAGTTGGCTAGGCGTGTTTATTAACAGTGTAAGTTAGCTATCTAACGTTAGCTAACCAAGCTCACCATCGACTTGCAAATCCCCTTTGTTAAGGTTTTCTTGTACAATGGAATCAGTAAGGAGCCTTGACACGTCTGCATTTAATTTCTTAATCCCCACTATCATAGAAGTCAAATTATTTTCTGTTGTTATAACAATCTCTTTCGTAAGACCATCCCTGTATTTTAATTCTCCTCGTAGCACACTAACGTTAGCTGCCATGATGCTTACAGCGTGACAGCATTGACTCGTGCTTTGTACTTTCTGAGATGCCACGTTCATGTGCTGTTGGAGTTATATTGGAAGCTACCAGTTCCCAATAGGAATTCTCATTTGAATGACAAGAAGTCGTAATTACAAATGAAGAACTCGAAGAAAAAGTTGTTATTCGCAAAATGATGTCTTGTTATTGTTTGAAACTATGCTGTTCATCTATAGTTCATACTTTTGCAGTTGTTCTCTCCAAATTTGTCACCATGCTCAGGGCATTGGGTTTGGACGCTGTGCTACTGGATACTAGATTTTTTAAGAGCAGACCTCAGGCTGTGAGGACGGCTAACAACCACCGCTCCTCACTGACTCGTGAGGGGATCCCAGAGCCGGTGTTTTCTCAACTGTGCTCTGCCATGCTGCTACCCATCCATGACCCATGTGTCCAAAACAATGTCTGACGGAATCCAGCAGTATTATCAAGGACAATTCACATCTCGGCCATCTACTGTTCATTTGCCTACCGCGGGTCAGACTGGGACTATACGAAAGTCTTGTACTAAGTCTCTGCAAGCCATTAATTGGAATGTTGAACACTTTACCTGTCTGATTATCTACACTTACTCAACTAATCACACACACTCTCGTCATGGAACATCCTCAATGTTAATAAAAAAATATATATATACAAAAATAAAAAAACATTCAAAAATGGCACACATACACACGCATACATCCATACAAAGAGAAACATACACTCACATGTACGTAAAACACCACAATTACTAGGACTGATACTGTTCTTCCTCTATTTTTATTTTTGCTTATTTTGTATCACTATCTTTTTGTATATTGTATATATTTATATACACAAAGCCATCAAAATGGGAACTTAGCTGCATTACTATCAACGTGGAAAGATTTCGTCCGTACCCCACATAGTTGGGTCCGTGCGCGTGATGTAAATTTTAAACGTCACTTTCCCTGGATTATCTGAACAAGCTGTCTAGATCGTGCTTGACTCTGTCCTCATTTCTAGGTTCTGCCCACTAAGATTCACGAACCTGAACACTGAAAAAACATAGTGTGGTCTGTCTTAGGTTAATTATGAAAATCTTTGCTGGAAACCCATTTTTAACCTAGAGCGTAATCCGGAAGTCCTACGGATATGATCATTAATTGTCAAATACGAAGTTTGAGAGTAACTGAAAAAGCGCGAAGCACTCCAATATTTTGTGTTTTGTGGGTGTGATTTTGATAGGGACATCAGGCAGTTTCAGACTACCTTTTCTCAAGTCACGGACTCCCTTTCTTAGATTTTCCTGTAGCACTGCAGTTGCCCTGGAACCGGAAATTAAATTTACATTTTTTCACCTTCTACTTTCCAAGGATGGCGGCAAATGAGGGAGATGAGGCTACTGTTTCTTTGGTAGATGTTTTAGAAGAAGATGAAGAGTTGGAGAATGAGGCATCAGCTGTTTTAGCTGGTAGTGATTCTGAAAAGTGTTCCTATCCTGAGGTAGGCTATTTATTTTAGTTGTGTAATTAGAGAATCACAAATGCTCCCAATTTAAAAGAGAATACAACTTTGCTGTAAAATCCAATGCAATGTTTTGGTTCAAGTGGTTTACAATTAATTAATTGTAGACTGGCTACCTGATCAATTTCTTCGCTAACATTTAATGAAGTTGACTATTGTTAATAAATTGATCTTGATGTTTTTTGAAATTCTTAAAATAACGTTTATTTTGATTTTGTCAAATGTGAATTCACCCGTACGAACTGCATATCCACAAACGTGTTTTATTTAGATTAACTCATCTCCACAAAATACGATGGAGTCGGTCAGCGATTAGCTAATGTTATTATTAAACCTCTATAGATTGAGAATGGCATTCATTCGAGGTTTCAGTAAGTTCTGAACAGGTTATGTTCATGATCATTGCATGACTTTCTACCTGGTATTACTGTAGTTGATGAAATTCAGACTGTCTGGAGTATACTGTCTGGAGTGTACTGTATACTCCAGACTGAATATAATGTATGTCATTACTATGATTTGTAGTATCCCAGATCACGCTTAGCTTTAATTTGTATCTTCTAATATCTGTGTCCATTTGTAGGTTTTTAAAAGTTGCATTGTGCAAAATTATTTATTAAAATAAATGTTAAATAAAAAAAATACATGTTTAGCTCCCTGACAGTTTCGTTCGATTTTCCTCTTTTTTATTAGCAAATAACTGAAATTATAATTTTCTTCTATTTTTGGTGTAAATGCGGTGTGTTTAATCCGCCAAAACAAAAGGGGTTTAGATGTTTCTGTTGAAGAAAATAACTGAATGTTTTGTTTGGCAAAAAGAATACAGTCCATCTTTGACTGATTGACAGGTGATTTGACGCTTGTCTCGAATGACGGATGGTTTAAGAGACAAGATGGCAGCATACACGTTGTTGGATTACTTTATAAAGCCAATAGCTCTTATTAATGGGGTATTTCTTTTTTATCCTGTTATGCTTTAAACTACCTAAGTAGCAACCTTGATTGGAACCATTACAGTATTGAGCATTGCTAATAGTATGTAAACATTGATAAGTGTTTGTGATCTGATCACTAATTGGCAGTCTTGGTCATTTGCTGAGTTTTTTGGCTAGGTTTGATGTGTTTTTTTATTTATTTTTTTAGGGCTATGTGAATCGACAAGCCCTCTATGCCTGCAGCACCTGCACACCAAAGGGAGGCGAGCCAGCAGGTGTCTGTCTGGCTTGTTCTTACAAATGCCATGAAGGCCATGACCTTTTTGAGCTCTACACCAAAAGGTGAGTTTTGCGGCATTGTTGTCTTTTTTTCTTATTTTAATTAATTCAAATCACTTCAATTCACTCTTTGCCGCCTCCCCTAAAACATAGTGGAGAAGGTCTAAGGGGATGGACCTTGGACCTTCTCCAAAACGGTTGAAGAGGAGGTGAGAAGCTGGGATGGCAAATTCAGAGATGTGTAGTGGACCTTAAAGGACAAACCAGACCAACACAAATGTGCCATCCATAATAGATAGCATGTTGAGTGTTGATGAACAGTGGTGATTCAATATGCAGAATGTTTGAGAAATGAACAGAAAGTTTGACCAATGTTTTTTTTTTTCAAGAGGGTGTAGGACAGTTCGCTATTGTCTTGTCATTAAAGTCAGTGGTTTATTTTGTGTAATTGTGTGTGTACACCTTTTGTGGACTCTCAGGACTAAATATAATGCGTAGGATGAGAACATCTGTAGGTAAACGCCAGCAACGTCCCCGGCCAACAGCTTTGATTGAGCTTGCAATAGATTGTGTGACTAGAGTGCGCCTTTAATATGAAATCTTATTATAAATTTGCTGATCCCTCATGATGAGCTGTGATCACATAACCAACCAGGTTGTTAGGAGGGATCAGCAAATGAAGTTGGAGCCACACATTTCACTAGATTTAAATGAAAGATGCCATTCTAGGACATGTTTTCTGCCAGTTAATGGGATAGTTAAAACATATATTTGAGTGAAATTTCCCTTGCCTTGAGTTATCTGACTAGGACAAAGCAAACAATATTGATTATTACTCAATGGCACAACTTAAGGTAAGTGGAAGTTCACTTATATATATTTTTTTCTTATCTTATCTCTTTAAGTTCTCTAGCCATCTGTTAGTAAATCCTGAGCTTGAAATGTTTGCAGGAATTTCCGCTGTGACTGTGGAAACAGCAAGTTTGGGGCAATGGAGTGCAAGCTATACTCAGTAAGTTTTCTTACATTTATTTAAAATTATAATTATGTTTCAATATATACAGCTCTGGAAAAAATTAAGAGACCACTCCTAATTTTTCTTAAATCAGCATCTCTACATGTATGGCAGCCATTCAATTGCAGTGTCTGTTAAATTCCAACACAGGCACACCTCATTTTATTTAATGAGGTACTGATTAGGTGATAACCTGAACCAAATCTAATTTAACAAGGAAAAGTATAAAAAGTAAAATAAAGTAAAAGGTCATCGTCTCTGATGAGTCAAATTTTCAGCTTTGCCCAACACCTGGTCTTCTAATGGTTAGACAGAGACCTGGAGAGGCCTACAAGCCACAGTGTCTCGCACCCACTGTGAAATTTAATGGGGGATCGGTGATGATCTGGGGATGCTTCAGCAAGGCTGGAATCGGGCAGATTTCTTTGTGAAGGACGCATGAATCAAGCCAAGTACAAGATTATCCTGGAAGAACACCTGCTTCCTTCTGCTCTGACAATGTTCCCCAACTCTGAGAATTGTTTTTTCCAGCAGGACAATGCTCCATACCACACAGCCAGGTCAATCAAGGTGTGGATGGAGGACCACCAGATCAAGACCCTGTCATGGCCAGCCCAATCTCCAGACCTGAACCCTATTGAAAACCTCTAGAATTTGATCTAGAGGAAGACGGATGGTCACAAGCCATCAAACAAAGCCGAGCTACTTGAATTTTTGTGCCAGGAGTGGCATAAAGTCACCCAACAGCAATGTGACAGACTGGTGGAGAGCATGCCAAGACGCATGAAAGCTGTGATTAAAAATCAGGGTTATTCCACCAAATATTGATTCTGAACTCTTCCTAAGTTAAAACATTAGTAATTTGTTATTGAAAAATGAATATGAATTTGTTTTCTTTGCATTATTTGAGGTCTGAAAACAATGCATCTTTTTTGGTTATTTTGACCAGTTGTTATTTTCTACAAATACTCTAAATGACAATATGTTTTCATTGGAATTTGGGAGTAATGTTGTCAGTAGTTTATAGAATAAAACAAAAATGTTCATTTTACTCAGACACATACCTATGAATAGTAAAACCAGAGAAACTGATAATTTTGCAGTGGTCTCTTAATATTTTCCAGAGCTGTATATTTGGATTATCCATAGTCATGGTAGCATTCAAATTGATGCAGAAAAGATCTTTAGTTCAGAAATATATGATTTAATAGGAAACCAGCTCCAGTTCCATTTCCCAGACAAATATACTGGCACTGAAATAAATCCCTGTTTCTTCAAAAATATGTTCAAAGTGGTTTCTAAACCTTTTGTCTTTTCAACATTGCAGAACTAATTGCCTTTTTTGGAAATAGCACTGACAGTTTTCATCCCAGCTAATACTTAGTTTGGCAACTGTTGGCCACAGTAACTACCAACACAATCATGTACTGTAATTCAATGCATGGCTCGGCTTGGAACCATCAATGAGCTTGCTACTCCTTACGTTCTACTGGTAATGTGGTTCACTTTTCAGCTGCGGTACACTAATTCCTCATAAAACCTATGGCCAGAACTATCAACAGGAGTTGGTGGAGGATACATTTGTATTTGTTTTCTTTTATATTCTCTAACTTTGGTACTTCATGGCCCATGATTTTCTTTTTTTCTTTTAGGACAAGGATCAGTTGAACACTGAGAATAAATATAGCCACAATTTCTTTGGTCTATATTGCACCTGTAAAAGACCATATCCAGACCCGGAAGACCCGGTAAGAGTTTGCCCTTCACCTCACATAATCTTTGTATCAGCTTTAACTGCTATATTAACCACTACCACATTACACTACATCTACCCATTGAATGTATATAACAGTGCTGCAAGCTCTCAGGCGCTGGCCGTGAGACCGGCATTTGAATTTCTTCACACGCTACACCTATTCATTTCACTCATTAAAAAAGTATTGCTTTTATTTTCAAATAATCCAGCGTAATAACGTTTTTGCTGTGCCTTGCAAGATGTTTTGAAATCAGAATTTATGTATATACAGGTGCTGGTCATATAATTAGAATATCATCAAAAATTGATTTCAGTAATTCCATTCAAAAAGTGAAACTTGTATAATGTATACATTCATTCCACACAGACTGATATATTTCAAGTGTTTATTCCTTTTAATTTTGATGATTATAACTGACAACTAATGAAAACCCCAAATTCAGTATCTCAGAAAATTAGAATATTGTGAAAAGGTTCAATATTAAAGGTACTTGGTGCCACACTCTAATCAGCTAATTAACTCAAAACACCTGCAAAGGCCTTTAAATGGTCTCTCAGTCTAGTTCTGTAGGCTACACAATCATGGGGAAGACTGCTGACTTGACAGCTGTCCAAAAGACGACCATTGACACCTTGCACAAGGAGGGCAAGACACAAAAGGTCATTGCTAAAGAGGCTGGCTGTTCAC
>JACXGI010018480.1:0-13212 GCA_016801175.1 Esox masquinongy | reverse complement strand
TCTGGATTTACAAGAAACAAGCAACATTCCGTAAGTCAAATACCAAATTAGCTAAACCCACATTTGTTATGAATCCAGTTTTGAAGACAGCATAAAACAGATGAATTAGGCCCTAATCTATGGAGTTCACATGACTGGGAATATTGTTGTGGATCTGTTGATTACAAAAAACAGGTGTATCAGAAAACCAGTCAGTATCTGGTCTGACCACTATGTGTCTCATTTTCCTCATGCAGCACAACACATGTTCTCATAGAGTTGATCAGACTGTTTATTGTGGCCTGTAGAATGTTGTCTCACTACTCTTTAATGTCTGTAACAAGTATCTGGATATTGTCTGGAACTGGAACCCTGTTGTACACGTGGATCCAGAACATTCCAAACATGCTTAATTGGTGACATGTCTGGTGACTATGGAGACGTGGAAGAACTGGGACATGTTCTGCTTCCAGGAAGTGTTTACAGATCCTTGTGACACGGGCTGTGTATGTTAATGCTACCGATCAAGAAGAGGCGTTGATTGGCTCAGGTCAGTGTGAGAATACTAGAGAGACCTTCAGACTGGACTGTCTGGTTGTCATCTCAGAGTTGGTGAGCAGAGTTATGTCAGTGGTTCAGTCTGTCTGACATTCCCAGTAATGGTCTCTACAGACCTGTGGACGGGCTCAGTGAAGAAATGAAAAGCATGTAAATGGACATGAGACACATGGAGGAAGAGAATCAATGTCTTAAGTCCTGTTGATGGTTCTATGCCTCTAACTGGATGTGGATCTGGGGGGGGGGAACAAATTCATCTACTTACTGTGTGATTGGACAAATTCATCTACTTACAATCAGAACTTAATTTTCGTTAAGTAGACAATGTATCTCACATCCTAAGCCATTTTAATTAATGCAGGAATGGAAATGACAAAGCTCCTATATGTCTACTAAGGTAAGGAAAACCAGTGAGATGAATTGCCATAGACTTTGACTTTAGCTTATCATACCAAGATCCAGACGGGCAGTTATGTTGCCTTGTAGACATTGAGGAGCTTCCACAGAAGGCTGTACTAAAAGTAAGGTCTGAGAGTGATGCCAGTTCAGTAGCATAAGATGACACTGTAATATCGCCTCATGCCATAACTCCAGACAGGACTGAGACATGGCCTTTTTCCAGTGCCCACTTTCTCCTATGAGGTAGAACTCATACTTGGTGAGGGAAATATCACATATGAGAGAACAGGAGAAAAGTTATCTAGGGGCCGAAAGCACAACTTCCTTGAGACCATTGCAGCCAAAATGCATAGCTTCAAGGCATATCCCAATGATAATGAAGTTTCAATGGTAGCAGAAGCACTTGTCACTAAGCATCCTCGTGTAAAAGAGCCAGGATCTCAGACAGGATTGTAGGAAAAATAGTATGAAGTTTAAGATGGTGAACTACCGCACTAAGTTGAGTCGGGCAGTATTTCATGAGGTAGCTGTACATTTTGGGAAGAGGAGTAGAAACAACACAGACAAACAAGCTCCCCACACTAACATCAAAAGACCAAAGAGAGCAGAAGTGAATTTCCTCCCTAATTTCCCAAGAGGGAACAATGGTGCAAGTCTTGAACGATTGAGACCCCAAATTGTAGATGAAGTTATGATGTCTGAAAATACCTACACCTGATTGCAAAGTTAATGCAGACTACCTTTGCCCTGCGGCACCAAGAGTTCACCAATGATGACCTACCTGTTGGAGACTTCCTGGAACGCTGGCCTGCCCACAAAATAGTCACAGGTGAAAATATTTTCCTGAGTACATCTATTTGATTCTTTTGTGTGGCTGTGATACCTTGGACGGGTTTACTCAGATGTACATCTAACTTGGCATGTGCTTTGGTATTGTAAGGATATGCATGTTTTTCCCCAAATCTGACAAGCAGTTCAGTGTTTTGTTGCCATTTATGTCTTTATTATTCATTTTCTACAGATCACATATACACTATACTCTGACTTAAACAGTCATTTTATATTTGTGCAGATGTGTGCCGAGTTTCACAGGATTACTAACATCAACCTGAAGAACCACTTCTATGCTGAGTTGGATCAACATGCCCCCCGTCTTCAGAGCTTGTTCAGCAAGAAGGCTGCACACACAGGGAGAGTAGCCGAAGTTCTGGATCAGCTCTTCAGCACTGATGACCGCCAGGTGAGTTGGTTACACTGCTTGGTGCTTGATAATGATACAGTGGATCATCCTTGTTAGAACACTCATCCCTTCAGTCATGGGAGGGCTCTTTCTTGTGATAAATAGTATTGTGTTGCTATAATGTATTAGCATCCAAAATCAAGGCAGAATATCTTCTCACACTCGAGGAACAAGTTGAAGTCCATGTCAGATGTGCTGCTGTCCTCCGTCCTCTCCCTGCATATCTGCATGAGAATGACTCCAGGTTTCTGAAGCTTTGGGATGTAAGTCAGCATATTAATTGTGTAGTGTTTGTTATGTGACAGGTGATCATGGAATACAATTCATATTTTTTTTGTCAGAGACTTACATTGTTTCAGTGGCTCTAACGCCAGAAAGAAAATTCTCTTTTAGTTCTAAATTACAATAAATAAAAATGTTTGTTTGCTTAAGTATGAACTGTCCTGTTGTCATCAGAGCTTGATTGTGTCATCGACGAATAACTAATCCAACTTTTTATCATTTCTGTTGCTCAAAATCACTTTCAGGTACTAGTCGCAAGTTTTGAATATTACGATAAGATTTATAGTTATTGTAGGGTATGGAATGGATGCAAATCAGAAAACGAGCAACATATTAATCACAATATTCAACAAGTGTTGAATATCATCTCCCCTTACTTCAACAAGTGTTGAATATGATGTCCACTTATGGATGTCTTTGAAATTAAGCTCTTTAGGTTTCAGAGTAAAATGAGCTCCCCTGATGTTATGAAATACATACTTTTCTTGAAGTATCAGTGTTCAATAGAAAATCACATCTAGTGTACTCCATCTGAAACTTCAGTGTAGTAAGGAGAGAAGATAATGTCAGTGGGGACACTTGAAAGTTTTGATCCTGTATCGCTTGATACGGTCACTAAATTAGTAATGAGTTCTAAACCCACAAATTGTCAGCTAGACACGATTCCAACAAAGCTACTAAAGGAGCTATTTCCAGTGCTAGGTCAGCCAATGTTGAACATAATGAATTGTTCCCTATCTTCCAGATGTGTCCCAAACCCACAGAAAATAGTGGAAATTAAGCCTCTTCTGAAAAAATCTAATCTGGATCCAGACATATTAAACAATTATAGGCCAATATCGAATCTCCCGTTCCTCTCAAAATCTTAGAAAAATGTGTTTCCCAACAACTGAATGCCTTCCTGAAGACAAATAACATTTACGAAATGCTCCAGTCCGGCTTCAGACCCCATCATAGTACTGAGACTGCACTTGTAAAGGTAATAAATGACCTTCTAATGGCCTCAGACAATGGTTCTGCATCCGTCCTGCTGCTCCTTGATCTTAGTGCTGCCTTTGACACTACTGATAACTCCCTTCTCTTAGAGAGACTGGAAACCCACATTGGGCTACGTGGACATGTTCAAGTCTGGTTTAAATACCTGCTTCCTTCAGCAATCAACTAGTAGCAGTACATCACTTATTACACCCAAATTCAGGAGAGGGGTGTGTCCATTGACAGTTGCTGCAGTTTCTTCTGCTACACTCCAGCAGTGGCTGGCAATGTCCTGTGGTTTAACGTAACACTCCAAAACAAACGTAAGTGGAAGCACACAACAACTCATGCATGAAAACTATTTGAGGGAAGACGTTTCCTGCTAAAACTGTACATCATTCTCAATGTTGTCCCATAAAGACAAGAGCTTCTGCTAAATTATGTTAATATAAATGCATGACTTTGGCACCATGTATAGTAGAAACATGTGCACTTCTTATTCACAGTATTATATTTTTATGTCATTTATTAGATTAACATTAGTTAAGCTTCACCTTGAGACTAAAATTGACTGTCATTGCAAAGTCCATTGACTGAGCTAAAGGTGAAATATATACATATGATTTGCTGGCATTCGAATGTGTCATAATAATATCAGTTACATCTATTCATTTCTAACTTTGTTGTTTATCTTCCACTCAGCCTGGGGAATACATATAAGGGTGAACACGGGAGAAATATCATAGTTTCTGAAAAATGCTTTAGAACCGAGTTTTATCTGAAACAACATTCTGTCACTAAAGATAAACCACACATAGATTGTATGAAAAACTATTTAGAATGACAAGCAGTTTTAAATGACAACAGAGACCAACTCATGATATCAACTTAACTTAGCCAGGAATTAATACAGGAGATAAGTTGTATGAGTGTAACAAATGTTTTAGTCAACAAGAGCCCCTTGACATGACATATGAGGACATACAGGGAAAATATTAAATGTTACTATTTAAAGATCCTGTGTAATCAAACTCTCTTTATAATGATGAAAGTTACAGCAAATCCTTCATTAAGTTTCATTGAAATGTAAAAACTAGTCCCTCTACAACGTGTCCCAAATGTAACATAATTAGACTGGACAATAATTATAGACAAGTACAGGTAGAATGTATTACACAGAATAACAGACTTTGCCTCTCTGACTGTTATTGAAAGATTCCCAAATCACAAAAATTCACAAAATACTGAACAAATGTATGCTGAACATGAACCAAAGGTAAATGTTAATTGAAAGAGCAAATCAACTTCTATCTGCCCCATCAATCACACTAGATGACAACTTATAAAAACTATGTTTACCTGAAATCACCTCACACAGAAACATTCTACACAGTCAATAATTACATTATTTTGAAAACATTTCATAATAAAAATAAATGCTGTTTTGTACAACATTTAATAATGGTTTAAATACACATGGCATGTATTTATAAATATATTTCTGTTGACAGAAATAATCAACTCAAAACACATCCCGTAGTTGAGAAGAAACGTCTGTTAAAATAGTTCAGTATGGTTCTAGACACTGACTAAACTAAACTCCATGATGATTGTCTCATTTTAGTTGTCAATCAACTCCCTTCACTATTTAGGTTCATGTCTCGTGGTCATGTTCATTCAGGAAACAAGACCTCTGGCTTATTCCACTTGGTTTGATTAAAACATGTATACATGCAAATTTGTAACTACAGCTCTGGAAAACATTAAGAGACCACTGCACCTTTTTCTTTCCTTTCCAAAAAAGTTGAAAAGGAAGGTTTTGAGTGAGGAACAGAAGCATTCAATTTGCAGTGGTCTCTTAATTTTAACCCCTCTGTTCCTCACTCAAATACTTCTTTTTCGACTTTTTTGGAAAAGAAAGAAAAAGGTGCAGTGGTCTCTTAATTTTTTCCGGAGCTGTATATCATGCTGTTCTATATGTTATCTATAATATCAAAGCAATCTTTAGCCACACTCAATCA
Organism: Esox masquinongy; assembly: GCA_016801175.1. NCBI lineage: Eukaryota > Metazoa > Chordata > Actinopteri > Esociformes > Esocidae > Esox > Esox masquinongy. Next base: position 7,758 of record JACXGI010018480.1, on the reverse strand, counting down.
ATCATACATTGATAGAAGCAGACTGATAGATGTATCGCTGAATAGGTGTCAGTATTTTCACAGATCCGTTATAAACACTGGATCTATCTATCCAGGATAGAGTGTCTGAGTGAATGTGGTCTGGACTCTGTGGAGGAGGGTCATTGTGTCAGAGACACTGTAGAAGGACAGAGTTCCTGGCCTGTGGTCCAGATACACTCCTACTCTGGAGGAGCAGGGAACAGGGATATCAGTCTTGTCATTACTGTGCAAGAAACAGCAGCAGGATGTTAAGCAGTATAACATCCATGACTGATCATTATGACCAAACACACACTCATCACCATCTCCTTTCCTGCTGATCTCTTTATAAGAGACGGCTACATGAATCCGTCCCCCACTCCACTCTACCTCCCAGTAACAGACTCCAGACAGACCCTCTCTACACAACACCTGGTTATAGGAGGTAAATCTGTCAGGATGGTCAGGATAGGACTGGACCTCATCACTCCATGTCACCTTTCTGTTCCCCTCAGACAGACACAGGTTCTGATTTGCTGTATTGGGATCCAATGACAGCTGGCAGGAAAGAGGATGAAAAACAAAGTCTCTCTCTCTCTCTCTCTTTCTCTTTCTCTTTCTCTTTCTCTCTCTTTCTCTCTCTTTCTCTCTCTTTCTCTCTCTTTCTCTCTCTTTCTCTCTCTCGCATGCTGGGAGTTTGGGTGTGAGGAGTTTTGGAGGTGGTTGTTTTGTGAGAGGGCCTGTTTTGTTTCCTTTTTTAGGTTTTGATTTGGTTTTTGCATGATATTTTTGTTTCTGTTTCATAAATTCAGGTTTCCTTATATTTCCTTATACTAAATTAGCGGGTTACTTAAGGGGGAAGTTTGACTGGGTCCTATCAGAATGGCAGCCGCTATGGCTGCTTTGCCAGCCGGGGAGCAGATGTCTCTTAGGCTTGGTTTCAGGTGTGTACTGGTGGATGGAGTTAGAGTTGAGGTGGTGTTGCTGGCCGTTGGCAAACAGGTAGGTGTAGAACCTACTCACTCGCCGTCTTGAATGAATAAAGCGATTGTTGTGTTTATGAAGAAAGTGGCCTTGGTAGGTACGCTGATTGCAAGGGCTTTGTGTTAGGAATGAATTGTTTGTTTCGCCTCTTGATCCGCCGCGGGGATGGGGATCCGCCGCGGGGATGGGGATCCGCCGCGGGGATGGGGATCCGCCGCGGGGATGGGGATCCGCCGCGGGGATGGGGATCCGTCGCGGGGATGGTGTGTACGCAGGCTTTGCTAGTACAGACAGTCTGCAGTGTTTTGAATGTGGTGACCTGGGTTTTAAGAAGTTTGCGTGTCCGCACAGGACTCAAGGAGAGGGAGAGCAGCCACCCGCGGCTGTCCAAACGGTAGTGAGAGAGGGGAGCTCCCTGTTGTGGCCGGTTGTTCTGGTTTGGGACAGCAGACCGGGCGGGATCGTGGTGCTGGGGAGAGTGTAGTTGGGTTGAGTGATGGTGTGCAGCCCTCGGTGTCGGTAGGTGACGTTGATGATACAGAGGTTGTGGTGTCAGTGGGTAGTGCTGTTGCAGTGGGGACGGTTGTGGAAGGGGTGGTGGGAGATTCTCCAGTGAGGATTGTTGGGACTGAGGGGAGTGGTGTGGTCACCGATGCTATGTCAGTGGAAGTAAAGGGGGACTTAACAAGCGAGTTGGTGGGGCTGGTCTTACCAAAGAAGAAAAAGGGTGTGAGGAAAGGTGTGATTGGTGTGGTGGAGGAGAGGTTTCTGTCCCAGGGTATTTCGCCTGGCGTTGGGGAGCAGGGCCTGAGTAAGAAAAGGGGATGCAGGTCAGTACGTTGTTGGGCCAGGAAGAGGAGGAGGTAGGGGAATCAGGTGAAGGGGAGTGTGAGGAGATGTCCTGCTCTGACTGCTCTCTGAGTTCGGTGCTACCAGCCAGTCAGGTGGCAGGCCCTACTTACACGGTAAGGGAGCTGTCTGAGTTTTTGTCTGACACTAAGGGTAAGAAGGTAGTGCTGGAGTGCCATTTTCCTGACTCTGTGAGGTCAGTGCAAAAGGCCATGAGGACTGAGGGCCTGAGTGTCCTCTCACCTAAGAAACGTTTCATGTTGAAAAAATGGGTTACAGCGGTGTGAAAGGGCTTGCCTTCTGATATAGCTTAAATGGCTGGGTTTCTTCCAACATGCTTCTTTTTGGGTCTCACTGCCAGGGTGTGTTCCTGTTTTTTTTTCTCTCCTCATGGAGGTTCTGTGGGTCGGCACCAGTGACGGGAGGAAGAGAGGTCTGTTGGGGCAGATATAGATGTGCTGTTTATGCAGGAGACCCATTCTGATGTTGTAAATGAGGTGGATTGGGGGCTCTGGTGGAAGGGGGCACAGGTGCTGAGCCATGGTACCAACAGTAGTGCAGGGCTGGCAGTGTTTTTCTCCCTTGGTACCAACAGTAGTGCAGGGGTGGCAGTGTTTTTCTCCCTTGGTACCAACAGTAGTGCAGGGGTGGCAGTGTTTTTCTCCCTTTGTACCAACAGTAGTGCAGGGGTGGCAGTGTTTTTCTGCCTTGGTACCAACAGTAGTGCAGGGGTGGCAGTGTTTTTCTCCCTTGGTACCAACAGTAGTGCAGGGGTGGCAGTGTTTTTCTCCCTTGGTACCAACAGTAGTGGAGGGGTGGCAGTGTTTTTCTCCCTTGGTACCAACAGTAGTGCAGGGGTGGCAGTATTGTTCTCCCTTGGTACCAACAGTAGTGCAGGGATGGCAGTGTTTTTCTCACTTGGTCTGGGAGTCAGTATAACGTCTTTAAGGCTGATATTGACAATGTGCTGTTTGTGTTTATAAATGTGTATGCACCTAGTACAGGGCGGGAGCAGGGTGTATTTTGGGTGCTTACATAAAGAGCTGGCACTGATACATCAGGCTGAGATGCTAGTTTTTGGGGGGGGGTTGGAACGGCATGATTGATTTTACCAGGGACTGGAATGGGGAGGAGCCACATCCAGTGTCTGCAGGGATGCTGAATGATGTTTTGACTCAGTATGACTTGGTGGATGTATGGAGAACTCAGCATCCAACCACCAGACAATATACCTGGGTGAAGGTTGTCGGTGGGAGGGTAAGTGCGTCTCGTCTGGATCGTATTTATATGTTCAAGCACCAGAGCAATAGGCTGGTATCAGCCTCCATACTCCCAGTTGGGTTTTCTGACCATCATATTACCATGGCTCAGCTCTGTTACATCAGGGCCCTGCCATGCTTCCTATTGGAAATTTAATTTAAAGCTCTTACAAGATGCTGCTTTTTGCTCTAGTTTTCTCACCTTTTGGGCGAGTTGGGAGCAGCGGAAGGATGATTATAGGTCTCTTAGTCTGTGGTGGGATGTTGGGAAGGCACAGATTTGGCGTTTTTTGTCAACAATTTACTGCTTTTTCCTCCACTGAATCTAGGAGAGTGTTGGGGAAGCTTCAACAGAACTTATGTGAGGCGGAGGCTGAGTTGCTGGGGCAAAGCGGGGTGGGGCTGGTTTCAAACCTGCATGAATTGCATAGGGATCTGGGTGTGTTTTTTCAGTTGAAAGCAAAGGGGGCACTTGTAAGAGATTTTCTTGTTTTCTATGTTGAATGAGATGGATGCTCCCAGCTCCTTCTTTTTTGGCGTACGGACCTTCCCACACTGTCACAGTCACAGAGGAATGACATGGATGTTCCTCTGACATTGAGTGAAATCGAGACCGCTGTCACCCAGATGAACTCTGGGCGCGCTCCAGGAGTGGATGGATTGCCAATTGAATTTTATAAGATATTCTAGGGCCTCATTGGTCGAGATTTATGTTGTGTTTTGCATGAGAGTGTCAGGGTTGGGGAGTTGCCATTGAGCTGCCGGAGGGCAGTTTTGACTCTCCTCCCGAAAAAAGGGGACTTGAACGACCTGAAGAACTGGCGACCTGTAAAGGCATTCGACAGAGTGGATCATATATATTTGTTTAGAGTATTTTCTGCTTTTGGGTTTGGGGAGCATTTTTTGTCCTGGATTAAAATGTTGTATAGTGGGGCTTCTTGTCTGGTGAACGTGGGAGGGGGGCTCAGTAGGCCAGTCCGGGTGGGGAGGGGCATATGTCAGGGATGTCCTCTATCTGGGCAGTTATACACCCTTGCTATTGAGCCCTTTTTGGGTCTGTAGGGGGTGGACTTGCCAGGTATGGGGTTGTGGGCAGGTTTAGCGATGTCTGCCTATGCTGATGATGTCTCAGTCCAGTTGACGGATGACCGGGATGTCTTGGCCTTGGAGTTGTGTTTACGGGTGTATGAGGGGGCATCATCTGCCAGGTTGAACTGGGGCAAGAGTGGGGCATTGCGATGTGGGGCATGCAGGGACAGGGTACCTCCTGGGCTTCCTGGGGGGTTGGAATGGGGTAATGAGGGGCTTAAGATTCTGGGGGTGTATCTGGGATCTGAGGGTTGGGTTACGAAGAACTGGGAGGGGGTGGCTCAGGCGGTGGTGTCTAGGCTGTCAAAGTGGAGGTGGCTCCTCTCCCAGGTGTCGTACCGAGGAAGGGTGCTGATTATCAACAACCTGATGGTGTCCTACCTATGGCATCAAGTTGCTGTTCTTAACCCCCCTGCCGGACTGCTGGCCGGCTTACAGTGTCAGCTGGTGGACTTCTGGTCTGGACATCATTGGCTGAGAGTGACGTGTTGTTTTTATCGGTCCAGGAAGGCGGTCAGGGCCCGGTGGACCTTGAGAGCAGGGTGGCAGCCTTTTGTCTTAAAGCGGCACAGAGACTGTTATATCACATAGGTGTCAGTTGGAGGGGACCGGCTTGCGCATTGCTGAGGAGGGCTGGTGGTCTGGGGCTGGTTCTGCAGGTCTTCCTCATGAGGACGCCCTGACTATCCCCCTCAACATACAGTTGAAGTCGGGAGTTTATATATACCGTAGCCAAATACATTTATACTCAATTGTTCACAATTCCTGAAGTTTTGAAAAAAATTCTGAAAATTCTGGGTCTTAGGTCAGTTAGGATTACCACTTTATTTCAAGAATGTGAAATGTCTGAATAATAGTACAGAGAATGATTTTTTTTTTCAGCTTATATTTTATTTTATCCCATTCCCTCAGGGTCAGAAGTCTACATACACTCAATTAGTATTTGGTAGCAATGCCGTTTAATTGTTTAACTTGGGTCAAACTTTTCAGGTAGCCTTCCACAAGCTTCCCACAATAAGTTGGGTGATTTTTGGCCTATTCCTGACAGAATTGGTGCAACTGAGTCAGGTTTTTAAGCCTCCTGGCTCACACACGCTTTTTCAATTCTGCCCCATATTTTTCTATAGGATTGAGGTCAGGGCTTTGTGATGGCCACTACAATACCTTGACTTTGTTTTCTTTAAGCCATTTTGCCACAACTTTGGAAGCGTGCTTGGGGTCATTGTCCATTTGGAAGACTCATTTGCAACCAAGCTTAAACTTCCTGACTGATATCTTGAGATGTTGCTTAAAAATATCCACATTATTTTCCTTACTCATGATGCCATCTATTTTGTGAAGCACACCAGCCCCTCCAGCAGCAAAGCACCCCCACAACATGATGCTGCCACCGCCGTGCTTCACGGTTGGGATAGTGCTCTTAGGCTTGCAACCCTCCTCCTTTTTCCTCCAAACAGTTACATTTTTGTGATGGTCATTATATTTGATATTTGTTTTTGCAAACTTAAGCCGGGTTTGGATGTTTTTCTTTGTAAGAAAAGGCTTCCGTCCTGCCACCCTACCCCATAGCCCATTCATATGATGGTCATTATGGCCAAACAGTTACATTTTTGTTACATCAGACCAGAGTACATTTCTCCAAAAAGAATGATCTTTATCCCCGTGTGCAGTTGCAACCCGCAGTCTGGCTTTTTTACAGTGGTTTTGGAGTGACTTCTTCCTTGCTGAGCGGCCTTTCAGGTTATGTCGATATAGGACTCATTTTACTGTGGCTATAGATACTTTTGTACCTGTTTTCTCCAGCATCTTCACAAGGTCCTTTGCTGTTCTTCTGGGATTGATTTGCACTTTTTGCACCAAAGTACGTTCATCTCTAGGAGACAGAACGCGTGTTCTTCCCGAGCGGTATGATGGCAGCGTGATCCCATGGTGTTTATACTTGCATACTATTGTTTGTACAGATGCATGTGGTAGCTTCAGGCGTTTGTAAATTGCTCCCAAGGATGAACCAGACTTGTGGAGGTCTACAGTTACTTTTCTGAGGTCTTGGCTGATTTCTTTTGATTTTCTCATGAGAAAAGCTAAGTTTGAAGGTAGGCCTTGAAATACAGTGGATATAAAAAGTCTACACACCCCTGTTAAAATGCCAGGTTTTTGTGATGTAAAAGAATGAGACAAACATAAATCATGTCAGAACTTTTTCCACTTTTAATCTGACCTATAATATGAAAAATTCAATTGAAAAACAAACTGAAATCTCCGAGGGGGAATAATGAAAAATAAAAACCTTACAATAACCTGGTTGCATAAGTGTGCACACCCCCTTATAACTGGGGATGTGGCTGTGTTCAGAATTAACCAATCACATTCAAACACATGTTAAATAGAAGTCATTACACACCTGCCATCATTTAAAGTGACTCTGATTAATCACAAATAAAGTTCAGCTGCTCTAGTAGGATTTTCCTGACATTTTCTTAGTTGCATCTCAACGCAAAAGCCATGGTCCGCAGAGAGCTTCCAAAGCATCAGAGGGATCTCACTGTTGAAAGATATCAGTCAGGAGAAGGGTACAAAATCATTTCCAAAGCATTAGATATACCATGGAACACAGTGAAGACAGTCATCATCAAGAGGAGAAAATATGGCACAACAGAGACATTACCAAGAACTGGACTTCCTTCCATAATTGATGAAAAGACGAAGAGAAAATTGGTCAGGGAAGCTTCCAAGAGGCCTACAGCAACATTAAAGGAACTGCAGGAATTTCTAGCAAGTACTGGCTGTGTGCTAAATGTGACAACAATCTCCTGTATTCTTCATATGAATGGGCTATGGGGTAGGGTGGCAGGACGGAAGCCTTTTCTTACAAAGAAAAACATCCAAACCCGGCTTAAGTTTGCAAAAACAAATATCAAGTCCCCAAAAAGCACGTGGTAAAATGTTATGGTCTGATGAAACCAAGGTTGAACTTTTTGGCCATAATTCCAAAAGCTATGTTTGGCGCAAAAACAACACTGCACATCACCCAAAGAACACCATACCCACAGTGAAGCATGGTGGTGGCAGCATCATGCTTTGGGGCTGTTTTTCTTCAGCTGGAACCGGAACCTTAGTCAGGGTGGAGGGAATTATGAACAGTTCCAAATACCAGGCAATTTTGGCACAAAACCTTCAGGCGTCCGTTAGAAAGCTGAAGATGAAGAGTAAGTTCACCTTTCAGCACGACAACAACCCAAAGCACACATCCAAATCCACAAAAGCATGGCTTTACCAGAAGGAGATTAACATTTTGGAATGGCCCAGCCAGAGCCCAGTCCTGAATCCAATTGAACATCTGTGGGGTGATCTGAAGAGGGCTGTGCACAGGAGATGTCCTCGCAATCTCACAGATTTGGAGCGCTTTTGCAAAGAAGAGTGGGCAAATATTGCCACGTCAAGATGTGCCATGCTAATAGACTCCTACCCAAAAAGACTGAGTGCTGTAATAAAATCAAAAGGTGCTTCAACAAAGTATTAGTTTAAGGGTGTGCACACTTATGCAACCAGGTTATTGTGAGTTTTTTATTTTTCCCCC
>JACXGI010018479.1:0-13213 GCA_016801175.1 Esox masquinongy | reverse complement strand
GGGCAATAGTATTAAGATAACATGCAAGTCTGCTAGAGGCTAAGTAGAACTAAGAGATATTGTAACTGCATTAGAGGAGGGGGTGACAGGATCCTTATCTCAATAGAATAGCTGGGAGCAAGAACAGACCACTTTGGAATTCGGTAATAAACTCGCAGAATGCCAAATAAGGGAAAAGACGCTAAAGCTAGAAGTTGATTGGTTGGAATAACAACAGGGGAAACCTGAAGACGGCAGATGCCATAAAAGATGTGTTAAACAACATATATCTCATTTATATATGGTAGGAACTGCGCCCTGAACCATAAAATTTAGGGTAGGGGGGTTCATGCTATAAGAACTGTGTGTGCTGTGATTGTGTCAGACTCTGTTGGACTGAATGCCACACTGTCTCCAGATATATCTGTATGAATAAAGATAATTGCCGGCACTGCGATTTTGTCTCCTCTTAATCTCTTCTCATTAAAAAGATATAACACCAAGGTAGGCCTATTGCCTATCATTGTTCTGAGAATTCTGCATCGAGTAGATAACTAAATAACATTTTATATGACTCGGCTAATATTATCGAAGATATACTCTGTTTTTACCAGCCATCCAACCAACCAACCAAAACCGGAGAAATTTAACTGCAGTGAAGTTAGCTTTATATTCAAGATTGGGAGTTTGATCGTCAATACCTAATCAACGAAACCTGCCAGAAAGACAGCAATGACAGACTGAATCTGCTGGCAATAGCGAACAAGCAACACTCCCTTGTTTATCCATATCGGTTTCATATTAATCTTTCAGAGTCGAAAAGAACGTGAAAAGCTTTATTACCATGCGAGGATGAAGGCCCCGTCTTAAAAGTGCACCATTATCGGGTCATGTTGATGAAAAACGTCAGTTGTTTATGTAGATGTCAATAGCTCGTATCAAAATTATCAACCAATATAGCTTCAGAGAGAGCTGCTCGACCATCAACATCCTTTAGTTTTCCAATTTTCCAATGTAAGTAATTATTAATAGTTTTTAAAGCAATTATCCATCAAAAATGCTCAATAGCTTGGACCCAATAAAACTTATATGGAAATAACCAATTGATATAGCTTTAGGGACAGCTGGTCTACCATCAACATCCTTTAGTTTTCCAATTTTTCAATTTTTGACATTATTACTAGTTTCAACCAATATAGCTTCAGACCAATATACCAATATAGCAACCAATATAGCTATCAACCAATATAGCTTCAGAGAGAGCTGCTCGACCTTCAACATCCTTTAGTTTTCCAATTTTCCAATGTAAGTAATTATTAATAGTTTTTAAAGCATTTTTCCATTAAAAATGTTCCATAGCTTGGACCCAATAATACTTATATGGAAATAACCAACTGATATATCTTTAAGGAGAGCTGTTCTACCATCAACATCCTTTAGTTTTCCAATTTTCCATTGTAGGTAATTATTACTAGTTTATAAAGCATATGTCCATCAAAAATGCTCAATAGCTTGGACCCAATAATACTTATATGGAAGGATGTTGATGGTAGAGCAGCTCTCCCTGAAGATATATCTGTTGGTTTTTTCCATATAAGCTTTATTGGGTCCGAGCTATTGAACATAATTCATAAAAAAATGCTTTATAAACAAGTAATCATTTCCAAAATTGAAAAATAGCCTAACTAAAGGATGTTGATGGTAGAGCAGCTCTCCCTAAAGCTATATCAGTTGGTTATTTTAATATAAGTTTTATTGGGTCCAAGCTATTGAGCATTTTTGATGGACATATGTTTTATAAACTAGTAATAAGTTCCAAAATTGAAAATTTGACAAACTAAAGAATGTTGATGGTACAGCAGTTGTTCCTGAAGCTATATCAGTTGATTATTCCATATAAGTCTTATTGGGTCCGAGCTATTGAGCATTTTTGATTTAAAAATGTTTTATAAACCAGTAATAATGTCAACATTTTTAAAATAGCCAAACTAAAGGATGCTGATAGTACAGCAGCTCTTTGTGAAGCTATATCAGTTGATCATTTCCATTTAAGTTTTTTTTTAGGTCTGAGCTATTGAGCAGATTTGATAATCAGCTTTATAAACCAGTAATACTTTCCAAAATTGTAAAACTAAAACATGTTGATGGTACAGCAACTGTCCCTGAATCTCTTTCAGTTGATTATTCCCATATAAGTTTTATTGGGTCAGAGCGATTGAAGATAATTAATGTAAACATGCTTTATAAACTAGTAATCATTTCCAAAATTGAAAAATAGACAAACTAAAGGATGTTGATGGTAGAGCATCTGTCCCTGAAACTATATCAGTTGATTATTTCCATGTAAGTCTAATTGGGTCCGAGCTATTGAGCATTTTTGATTGAAAAATGTTTTTTAAACTAGTAATATTTAAAAAAAAATTAAAATAGCCAAACTAAAGTATGTTGATGGTAGAGCAGCTCTTTGTGAAGCTATATCAGTGGATTATTTCCATGTTTGTTATTTTAGGTCTGAGCTATTGAGCATTTTTGATGGAAAACTGCTTTATAAACTATTAATGATGTCTAAACTAAAGGATGTTGATGGTAGAACAGCTTTCCTTGAAGCTATATCATTTGGTTATTTCCATGTAAGTTTTATTGGGTCTGAGCTATTGAACATAATTCATGAAAATTTGCTTTTTGAACTAGTAATAATGTCCAAAATAGAAAAATAGCTAAACTAAAGAATGTTGATGATAGAGCAGGTCTCCCTGAAGCTTTATCAGTTGGTTATTTCCATATAAGTTTCACTGGTTCTGAGCTATTGAACATTTTTGATGGAAAAATACTTTATAAACTACTAATAATGTTAAAAAATGAAAAATAGACAAACTAAAGAATGTTGATGGTAGAGCAGCTCTCCTTGAAGCTAGAGCAGTTGTTTATTTCCATATAAGTTTTTTTTGGTCCGAGCTATTGAACGTATTTCTGAAAAAATACTTTATAAACTAGTAATACTGTCCAAAATTAAAAAAATAGACAATCTAAAGGATGGTGATAGTAGTTCAGCTCTCCTTGAAGATATATCAATTGATTATTTCCATATACGTTTTATTGGGTCCGAGCTATTGAACAGAATTCATGAAAAATTGCTTTATAAACAAGTAATAATGTCCAAAATTTAAAAAATAGACAATCTAAAGCATGTTGATGGTAGAGCAGCTCTCCCTGAAGCTATATCAGTTAAATATTTACATGTAAGTTTCAGTGGATCTGAGCTACTGAACATAATTCATGAAAAATTGCTTTATAAACAAGTAATAATGTCCAAAATTGAAAAATTGGAAAACTAAAGGATGTTGATGGTGGAGTAGCTCTCCCTGAAACTATATGATTTGCTTATTTCCATATAAGTTTTATTGGGTCAGAGCTATTGAGATTACTCTGAATCAAAATGTTTTAAATTATATTAATCATTTATTTAATTATAATACTGAATGATGTTCATGGTAGGGCAGTTGTCCCTGACGGTCTATTAAAAAAGTTACCTTGTGTCTGAAGTACTGACCTTTATTTTAATAACAGCCAATACAAGTATTTATACCTTTACTTTTTTAATAATGCAAATCAACAGCCATGTAAATGGTAGGGCACCGAATTCTGAGCTCTTTATAGTTGTTTTGATTGGTTTCTGTGTTTTTGGTTGCAATGCAATTGGCGTTTTTCAGTAAAAACTACATATATTATGCACTTTTAACACGCTCCCTTAACTGAGAATACAGGGAGAATCCGCAATAGAAATGACTGTAATGTCGTCTTTTTAAAATTGAACGCAACAGAGAAAACAGGGAGTGTTGCTTGTTCGCTATCGCCAGCAGATTCAGAATATGTAATTGCTGTCTTTCTGGCAGGTTTCGTTGACGATCAAAGTCCGAATCTTGAATATAAGCTAACTTCACGGCAGTGAAATTTAAAATAGCGCTTCCTCCGTCACTAAACTGGTTATGCGCGTCCACCTTTGCGCGCATGATGATCACACACACAACTGAGGTGCGCAGTTCATATTTTGGTTCAAATAACTATGTTTTTATAACATTAAATAATAAACTCAAACATACAAGGTGTCATAATTATTTCGCGCACCTATTCTTTTTCAATTGAAGTAATCCAAAAGTAATCATAATTTTTTTCAAAAGTATCTGTAATCCGAATACAATATTTTTTGTTGGTAACGTAACGGATTACTTGTAATTACTTGTAATCCGTTACACCCCAACTCTGGATATATTAGGCAGCAAGTGGACATTCTGTCCTCAAAGTTGATGTTAGAAGCAGGAAAAATGGCCAAATGGCTAAGTATCTGAGCGACTTTGACATGGGCCAAATTGTGATGGCTAGACGACTGGGTCAGATCACCTCCAAAACCACAGCCCTTGTGGGGTGTCTGCAGTGGTCAGTACCTACCGAAAGTGGTCCAAGGAGGGAAAAGCGTTGAACCGGCCACAGGGTCATGGGCGACCAAGGCTCACTGATGCACGTGGGGAGCGAAGGCTGGCCCGTGTGGTCCGATCCAACAGACGAGCTACTGTAGCTCAAATTGCTGAAAAAGTTCATGCTGATACTGATAAAAAGGTGTCAGAACACAGTTTATTGCGTATGGGGCTGCGTAGCCACAGACCAGTCAGGGTGACCCCTGTCCACTGCCGAAAGCGCCTACAATGGGCACGTGAGCATCAGAACTGGACCACGGAGCAATGGAAGAAGGTGGCCTGGTCTGATGAATCACGTTTTCTTTTACATCATGTGGATGGCCGGGTGCGTGTGTGTCGCTTACTGTTACGAACCCTGTGGCTCTAGCAGTCTAGGGTGGATGGTACAGAGACCCATAACATAAAACTCATGCAAAGTGGTGTAGTGTACAGGAACAGTAAGAACAAACGACACAGACAACCAAAGCTACCGTCAAACATAAAACGTTTATTATAAACACACGGTAAAGGGGGTAGGGAAAAGGGGTTGAGCAGAACCCAAGAAATGAAATAATATAGTCAAAACACCCCTAAACTTAACTTGCCTGCCTCAAGAACCGCTTAGCTAACTACTAACCAATATAAAAATACAGTGGGTGGTCCGCTCAGTTCTAACTAGTGTTTTTAGACAAAGTTTTCCTATGGGTTGTGTATGCCCAAGGGCAACTTGCTAAAAAAAAAACTTTTCCCAGGGACACAGGGATAAACAAAACACACAGGTTGAACAAGGACTAAACAGCACACAGCAAACAACTGACTAGACAACACAAAACAAAACACCACAGCAATACATACTCACATGAAACAGGACAAAGTGAGATGTATGTGCTAAACTAAGTGATGTATGTATGAACAAAGTGTCTGTCTATCAAAAAGGTATGTATCTCAAGAGTGTCTATGTCCATGTGGGGTAAATCAAAAGAGTCTCCCTGGGAGAACCAACTGACTGGATTTTTAAACCAGGGATGTGTGATGCGATTGGGTAATGGAAAAAGGAACAGGTGGTGCAATTAGGAGGGGTGTCCACCGATTGGTCCACCTCAGCATTCAGGCGATGCACTCATGACTGCTAGGTGGGAAACACCAACGAGCACAATCAGGAACATAAAGGACACCTGGGGAAACGGCAGGAGGGGAAAAACACAAACGCACATACAGGGTACCTGCATGCGTAACACTTACCTGGAGAACACATGGCACTAGGATGCACTATGGGAAGGAGACAAGCCGGTGGAGGCAGTGTGATGCTTTTGGCAATGTTCTGCTGGGAAACCTTGGGTCCTGCCATTCATGTGGATGTTACTTTGACAAGTACCACCTACCTAAGCATTGTTGCAGACCATTTGCACCCGTGCAGACCATGTGTCTATCCGAGGGAGGCCACGGACAGGGCCCAACAGACAGGAAATCAATCCACTCACATTGCCAAGCATCAACCAAAGGGACCCCCACCAATTGCAACCACCCTGAATGAGGGCCGAGTATTGCCAGCAGAGTACAGCCCAATTGCACAAGTGCGCAACAGAGACAACAACAAGCCAGTGACTCCGCCCCCGAATGGCATTGGAGGGATGGCATCCCAGTGGCGATCAGAGCCCACCTGGCAAGACAGCAAGGGTGGACAGTATCAAGCCTTTCTGGTCACCTTCACGCCCCTGGGCCAGACTACACTTAATCATAGACCATGCTGTAGAGATGAGTCTTTAGTAGACACTTGAAAGTTTGCACTGAGTTTGCATTTCTAACCTTATTTGGCAAATCATTCCACAGTAGTGGAGCTCTATGAGAGAAGCCCCTGCCTCCGGCTGTTTATTTAGAAATTCTAGGTACAATTAATAGGCCTGCATCTTGCGATCTAAGGTTACGAGTAGGTATGTATGGCTGGATCATTTCAGCGAGGTAAGTAGGAGCAAGTCCATGTATTGATTTATAGGTTAACAATAAAACCTTAAAATCAGCCCTAACCCTAACAGGCAGCCAGTGTAAAGAGGCTAGTACTGGAGTAATGTGTTCACATTTTTTTTGTTCTAGTTAGGATTCTAGCAGCCGTGTGCAGCACTAATTGAAGTTTATTCATTGATTTATCAGGGTAACCGGAAAGAAGAGCATTGCAGTAATCTAATCGAGAAGTAACAAAAGCATAGATTAGTTTTTCTGCAACCGTTTCTGATTGAAAGTTTCTGATTTTTGCAATGTTTTGAAGATGAAAATAAGCAACTCTTGAGACATATTTTATATGTTCATCAAAGGAGAGGTCAGGGTCAAGGGTAACGCCGAGGTTTCTTACAGTTTTTTGGGATACGACCATGCAATCTATTTGTAGTCTGAGAATTTATAGTATGGCTTTTGAAACTCATTGTTTGCGGAGCAAGTGGATTTCTTGTTTTAACAGTAAATGTAATAAGACAGTGATCCGATATTCCAGGATTTTGGGGGGAAATTATTAGATCTACAATATCTATTTCTCGTGACAGGACTAAATCCAAGGTATGATTGTGGCAGTGCGTTGGACCTGAGACATGTTGTATAAAACCCATTGAGTAAATCATGGCTTCAAAGGCTTTTTGAAGAGGGTCATTGGACTTTTCCATTTGAATATTGAAATCGCAAAAAATTTGAATAATATCTGCCATGACTACAAGGTTAGACAAGAATTCTGGAAACTTATTGAGGAACATTGTGTATGGCCTGGGGGGCCTGTAAATAGTAACTATGTAAAACGATTTATCAGCCTGGTTAACTTTCATGAGTAAAACTTCAAAAGAATGAAAACCAGTGATGTGTTTAAGAGTAAATTTATATTTAATGTCATATATATTAGCAACACCCCTCCTTTTCGGGATGCACGGGGGATATGATCACAAGTATAGCCAGAAGGAGAGGCCTCATTTAGGGCAGTAAATTCATCAGGCTTTAGCCATGTTTCACACAAGCCAATAACATCTAGTTCATGATCAGAGATTAATTCATTTACTGCAACTACCTTTGGAGCAAGGGATCTAACATTTAGGAGTCCCATTTTGAGATGCGAGGTGATACAGTCATTTTTATTTGTGACCGAGTTGGAGGAAGGCTTTATCTTAATAAGGTTGCTATTGTTAGCACTACCTTGTTTAATATTTCTCAGCGTGGAACGATTCACAGTCGCAATAGGCAAAACTGTACTAACTACTCTGGCTATGCTGTCGACAGACTCCACTCTGCTAACAGGCTAGCTAACAGCCTGCAGCCTGACCTGCACCCTATCTCATGGTGAGGGTAAAGGAGTGAGACTCCTGTCAATGTTCCTAGATAAAAGAAGAGCACCACTCCAGCTAGGATGGAGTCCGTCGCTCTTCAGCAGATAAGGCCTGGCCCTATTTCAGTTATCTACAAACTCTACCTCCTGCGACGGGCAGAACTCCGTTTTCAGCCAGCGATTGAGTGGCGCAAGTCTGCTGTAGAGCTCGTCACTACCCCTAGCTGGGAGGGGGCCAGAGACAATTACTCGAAACTGACACATCTTTCTAGCTAGTTTACACACTGATGCAATGTTCTGCTTCGTAACCTCTGACTGTTTCATCCTAACATCGTTGGTGCCAACGTGAATAACAATATCTCTGTACTCTATACTTGCCAGTTTTAGACTTCGCTAGCACCAACCCCAGGTTTGCGGCTATGTCGGTGGCTCTGCTCCCCGGTAAGTAAACAGTGTACGATCGCCGGCTGATTCTTTAGTCTAATACTGCGGGTAATGGAATCGCCAGTGACTAAAGTTTTCAGTTTTTCCGGGCCACTGGTAGCAAAAGCCTGCCGATCATTCCCCTCCGAAGACGTCTCGGGCCTTGACTCCGACTCCAGTGGGGAAAACCTGTTGAAAATCTCAGTCGGCTCTAGCAGCAACACAAGTTTAACTGGTCGATGGCATTTCTTCCCAGTGACCAAGAGAAAGTTCTTGCCCGGCTGCAGGAGCTGTGCCGGGGGGCTAACAACACTATTTTCTTCCTGGTGGCACAGACGCAGTTTGTTCCATTTCTACACTAACATAATCCTTGCCTGACATTTGCGTCTGAGGCCGAGCCTCTAACTCTGCTATCTTTACCTGAAGAAGATAGTTCTCCTCCGTGTTGTAGCTACAACAATTACAGTGATAAGGCATAGTAATGGTACTTAGCTTCGGGTGTTCAGGGGTGAGTAGTTCCGTTAATTATGTCCAAATAGAGTCCTGGTGTAGAAAAGTTGGGTAAAATGTCAACAGATAAAAATATTGCGTTGGTAAACTCTTAAAGTAGAATTTAACCAATTAGTTTATATAGAGTAAATTCAAAAAAAATTGGCAGGTAGCCAGGTAGGTAACAGCAAGCAGCATACAGCATGTCAACAATCCCACAATGCACAGCGATATAAAAAGTAAACCATAGCACACAACTTAGACTGTGTGCTGATAGGCCTGACGAGCCATGAGTCTGCCGTGTTTTTATCTACTCCTGTCAACCTAGTCACCCTTAACCTGGGTAGAGATTATGTTGGGGTACATAGTGCCACATAAGCAGAACACATTCAACTTTCATCAATATCTGTGTCTGTGATCATGGCAACAGTGACGTCGATGCAACCTGTGAATAACAGTTTATTATTCTGTTTAAATGTACACATTTAGCCTAGCTTACACAATTCTTAAACTTCTCTCCACAGGTTGCATTGGGAAAGCAGTGCATGGAAAGGCTAAAATCGAGAATTCAATGCCCAGATAAAGCCCTGCCTCCATACCAATAGAGGCTCAAAACTTGGTTTTGAGAAAAGATGACTCGAACAAAGGCGGAAAGACATTGTAATCGCAAGAAGAAGCGAACGTGAAAGAAAAGTGTTTGAACAAAGACATTTTAAGACTGGACGTGAAAATCCATTTAATGATTTTAGCATACACTTTTACTACGTTTTAATCTATTTTTTTCATACGATTAAAGTTAGTTTTTTCATACTATGAAATATTTCAGTTACGTTTTGCTTTTTTCACTGTCAATACATTTGAGATCAATTTGGCTCCATAGATGTGCTGGACAAACAGGTCCGAACCATGGAGGCCCCACCTTGCAAAAATGGTTCAGGAATAGTTTGAGGAACACAACAATGAGTTCAACGTGTTGACTTGGCCTCCAAATTCCCCAGATCTTAATCCAATCGATCATCTGTGGGATGTGCTGGACAAACAAGTCTGATCCATGGAGGCCCCACCTCGCAACAGGACTTGAAGGATCTGCTGCTAATGTCTTGGTGCCAGATACCACAGCACACCTTTAGAGGTCTAGTGGACTCCATGCCTCAATGGGTCAGGGCTGTTTTGGCGGCAAAAGGGGGACCTACACAATATTAGGCAGGTGGTCATAATGTTATGGCTGATCGGTGTATAGCCAACAAGAACTCCTGGATATTGGAACACAATGCACAGATAGAGTTTTTGACAACTTCCAACTTCTACCGGAGATTGTGAAGACACCCCCGGAGATGCCAACTATATCGCCGACAGGAAGTGCAAATAGGCGGCGTCTAGACCGTAAACAAAGACGAGGGAAGTGGGGTGGCCTCCAGGCTAGGCTAATGCTAACCACCCATCGGCCTTTAGTACCAAGCCTTTTCCTCGCAAGCATACAGTGACTGGCGAAAAAAATGGATGAAATACAACTAAGAATCAACTCACAAAAAAGGATTATGGATTGCAGCATCATGATTTTCTCAGAAATGTGGCTACACAACAGCATGCGATTACAACATAATCGACCTGGAAGGATGTGCTGTCTTCAGAGCTGACCAAATAGCCGAGGATTCCGGTAGGACCAGACGAGGTGGGCTGTGCATTTATGTAAACAAAGCATGGTGTACAGACACTAACATAACCGGGGGTCACTGCTCAACCAATCTGGAGTACCTGATGATTAAGTTGAAGGAACCAAAAAATGTGAATTCTATATTTATTTACATATTTAATGATTCTTCATTATTTAGTATAGGCATTTATAACTATGTATTTAATTTCTGTCCTAATAAGCAATCATTGGAATGTTAATGGTTTAGAGATGTTTCTCTAAGTTGTGAATGCAGGGACAAAAAGGTTTGCATGTTATTGCCTAGCTTGCTTGCTTCTAGAGATAACACCACTGGCCCCAGAACAGATCGGAATGTGTCCCTAATTCATAAGGGGTCTATTCTTCACGACTAGTTTGTTATCCTTTGGTCAGTAAACCAACCCCCATGCCTTTAGTTCTGGGATATAAACCAGAGCCATGTTTGGGGAAGCTCTCACTTGCATTTTCCTCACTTCTACCTGCATCTTTGCTCTCGCAAACATCTTGAATCTCTGGAGAAATTTATCTTTGATACTTGTACTGTAATTGCAATACTCTTTTTAGTATTAAAATCATTTGTTACATTAATTCATTGACTATTTGGAATTAATCTAAAATGGGTCAAAATCCAGTTCCTTCAAAGTGCAGGCCTTTTACTAGCCTCAGAAGTTTACGTCTATTGTTGTTACTGCAATCTGCATAACACCAGATGCTAATGCTAAACTTGCAATGGAAGAGCTGCATGCTGCTATTAGCAAAAAGCAAACTACCCAGCCAGATGGTGCCTTTATTGTAGCAGGTGATGTCAATCACTCAAATTTGAAAACTGTTTTTCACAAATTCCATCAAAATGTCTTCTACCCCAACAGAGGAGACAATACACTGGATCAGGTGTACACAAATATTCCAGAGGCCTACAAAGCCATTCCCCTCCCCAACATGGGTCAATCTGACCACCTCTCATTGTTCCTACTTCCTAAGTATTTACCCCTCATTAAACGGGTGAAACCATCAGTGAGGTCAAAGTGTGGCCAGAGGGAGCAGACTCAATACTACAACACCAATTTCAACACACAGACTGGAGATTGTTTGCCACTCAAGCCACCCTTGACTCCCATACGGACATTGAAACATATTCTTCCTCCGTTCTGGATTACATCAACACCTGCACCAATGATATCACCACCCATAAACTAATAAAGACCTTCCCAACCAGAAACCTTGGATGAACAGTGAGGTCCGACAACTGCTAAAGGCACATGACGCTGCTTTCAGATCCAGCGATGCGGAGGCCTACAGCTCATCCAGGGCCAACCTGAAAAGGAGCATCACGATGGCTAAGAATGACCACAAACAGCGTATTGAGGAGCATTTCAACAACAACTCTGATCCCTTACGCATGTGGCAGGGCATCCAAGCCATCACAGACTACCGGCCAAAGAACCCCACAGCCAGCGAAGTCTCCATCACTGACAAGTTAAACAAGTTCTACGCTCGCTTCGACAGGGATAACAAAGAGCCATCCATTAAAGCTGAACTCCCCCTGGACGTCCCCTCCTCAGCCTATCCACCGCAGATGTTTTGTCTTCACTGAGCAGGGTGAATGCACACAAGACCGCTGGTCCTGATGGTGTCCCCAGGCGTGTGCTCAGAGCATGTGCTAAGGAGCTGGCCAAGGTCTTCACTGATATTTTCAAACTGTCACTAGCCCAGGCGGTTGCCCCCACATGCTTCAGGACCGCAAGCATAGTGCCAGTCTAGCCTGAATGACTTTTGACCTGTCGCACTCACCCCCACGATCATGAAGTGCTTCGAAAGACTAGTTCGGGCCCACCTTAAGTCTTGCCTCTCCCCAACACTGGATCCCTACCAGTTTGCCTACCACTTGAACAGGTCAACAAAGGACGCCATCTGCTCTGACCCACCTGGACAAAACCAACATCTGTGTCAGAATGCTGTTCATAGACTTTTGTTCAGCATTCAACACGGTCATCCCCTCTAGGCTAGTCAACAAACTCCATGACCTAGGGATCAGCCCCTTTCTCTGCAACTGGACTCTGGACTTCCTAACCAACAGACCCCAGTCTGTCAGGTTAGACAACTTCACCTCCTCCACCTTGATAATGAACACTGGTGTTCTAGAAGGCTGTGTGATGAGCCCTCTCCTGTACTCCCTCTTCACCCACGACTGCGTTCCTGTAGATTGTTCCAACACCATCGTCAAGTTCGCAGACGACACCACGGTGGTAGGCCTGATCAGTGACAATGACAAGCCTATAGGGAGGAGGTCAAGTGCCTGGCAGCATGGTGCACTGATAACAACCTGGCCCTCAATTCAAAGTAAACCAAGGAGCTCATTGTAGATTACAGGATATCTAAAGGCTGCAGTCACGTCCCAGTTCTCATTGATGGCACTGACGTGTGTCCAGCTTCAACCGCTGCACAATTGAGAGCATTCTGACTAACTGCGCCAGAGTGTGGTTTGGTGGTTGCTCTGTAGCCAACCGGAAGGCCCTGCAACGGGTGGTGAAAACTGCCCAGCACATCACGGGCACCCAGCTCCCAGTCACTGAAATCCTCCAGCGCAAGCGGTGTCTGCGCAGGACGCACGGCATCACCAGGGACCTGTCACATCCATGCCACAAACTGTTTGCCCTCCTCCCATCAGGCAGGCAGTACAGGTCTCTCCGTTCTCGCACCAGCAGGCTCAGGAACAGTTTCTTTCCATCAACTGTAACCCTGCTGAACTCTGTGACCCATCACTAACCATACCCACCCTTTGGACTACTGGACTCTGTCACTGCCTTACAAAGTCTGATAAGGAAGTTTTCAGTTGTCTACAGGTACGTGTCATTGCCGCTATTCCTGTATTTCATTTGCACATGCCGACTTGCACCTTAA
>JACXGI010018477.1:0-13218 GCA_016801175.1 Esox masquinongy | reverse complement strand
ACACACACAAACACAAACCATGTGGCCACTACACACACACACACACACACACGCTAAGACACACACAGACACGCTAAGACCCACACACACGTATTGTCAGACTCACGTCATTGCCTGGTAAATGGACTCGATGCCATAGCGCATGGCGAACTCATCCACGATGTCCTGCTGAACCTCATCAAAGTAGACCTTCCACGCATCGTCTCCATAGGCAACAGGCACCTTGACGAGGCCCTGACCGACCACATCCGTTGAGTAGTGGAAGATGTTCTGGGCGGGGGGGGGAGATTATTATTATTGCTATAACATATTGTTAATTTATTTTTTGGCAACAGTGCAACAGCCAAGCCAAGCCAACAAAGAAATTAAATTGAATGAAGAGAGAGAATGGAGAGAGAATGGACAGAGGAAGAGAAAGAGGAGAGCGAAAAAAGGGAGAATTATTTTTTGGTGTTCCTTTCTTTTGGACTGTGTGTAGACCCATCTGTGTGTAGATCCATCTGTGTATAGACCCGTCTGTGTATAGACCTTTCTGTGTGTAAAACCGTCTATGTATTGACCCGTCTGTGTATAGACCTTTCTGTGTGTAAAACCGTCTATGTATTGACCCGTCTGTGTATAGACCTTTCTGTGTGTAAAACCGTCTGTGTATAGATTCGTCTGTGTATAGACCTTTCTGTGTGTAAAACCGTCTGTGTATAGATTCGTCTGTGTATAGACCTTTCTGTGTGTAAAACCGTCTGTGTATAGATTCGTCTGTGTATAGACCTTTCTGTGTGTAAAACCGTCTGTGTATAGATTCGTCTGTGTATAGACCTTTCTGTGTGTAAAACCGTCTGTTTATAGACCCGTCTGTGTGTAGACCTGTCTTACCTCATGCAGACTGGTGTACTGGGCGTGGTACGGAGCTACTCGCTCCTCCCCTTCAATCTCCACACTGATCTGTAGCCTAATGGCCCCTGAGACGGCAGACTTATCTGTCCTTTTCTCTGGAGGGAGACAGACGAGCAGACACCATCAGATACAGACATACAGATGGTCAGAGACAGATGGACAGACACACACTGTCAGATATAAACATACAGACGGTCAGAAACAGATGGACAGACACACACCGTCAGATACAGACATACAGATGGTCAGAGACAGATGGACAGACACACACTGTCAGATACAGACATACAGATGGTCAGAGACAGATGGACAGACACACACTGTCAGATACAGACATACAGATGGTCAGAGACAGATGGACACACACACACTGTCAGATACAGACATACAGACAGTCTGATAAAGACAGGCCGACAGATACAGACAGTCAGATACAGACATACAGCCAGTCTGATAGACAGGCCGACAGATACAGACAGTCAGATACAGACAACCAGATACAGACAATCAGATAAATATAGAAAGACAACAGACCCACAAGAGTAAAGTATAGGAACAGAAAAACTGATCTCTATTGAGATCTCAATAGGCAATCAGTTTAAGTGTCGAGTTTAAACTTTGATTCCGCCACTCGTGCATGGCCAGGAGTCGTATTGGATGGTGCATATTGCCCAGCATTTTCTCATTTATATAAAACAACTGTGACAAATGATTACATTTATGCTGTCCTCGCAAGGACATTCCCCCAGATCCTGCAACACCACCTTGGAGGTCCGGAAACTGGTCTCAACGGAGAGATGGTGTCCATCACTACCATTTCTGTTGGATGTTGAATTTGAAGAAAGCTCTACGCCACACGCCAACGCAGGGCGTGGTAAGTGCAGCATTCACCGATTCTACTTCATTTTTTTATGCACTAATTCACAAACGTCATCACACATCGTTACAGATCTAAACATAATAAAGCAAGTGCAATATAATTCCCAGCTCTAGCTATTGTGATTCCAGCTGCAATAGCTAGAGCTAGGAATTAACATATTTTTGATAGGGCTTTAATTATTGATTTCCTGGCCATGTTTATGCAATGTTGCAATTAAAACAATAACCTAGCAAGCCCCTTTTGTCCAAACAACGAATCTGATTGGGTGGACGTGTCTCAAAGCGTCACTGATTTACACTGTCTTTCCACTCCTGTGCTACACAAGGCCTGGTCTTAGAGGCTACACTTCTGAAAACACAGGTACAGAAGAGAGACAAATTGGCATGCACATTCAAATAAATCAATGCCTGACAGACCCCTAAATGAGTTCTATGATTGGTTTGGAGCTCATCGACAATCTCTCAAACATTCGTTACCAGCTCCCTCCCTCTGTTTCCCCCCAGGAGCCAGTCAGGGAGACAGAACAAGAGAAGGATAGACACCTGGACCCTTGCTTTGTATTCCATCATCACACATGCAGTTGAACTAAACACAGTGAAACTCATTTCTTTTATCCACCACAGAACAGACAAGGACTCCCCCTCAAAAAACAATTATCCCTAATGCCAATAAAAGGTTATATTGTCTGAGCAACAAAAAGCATCAAAGAGCCCCAAGCAGCCGCGGGCCTGGCAGACATTCTCTACATGATGAGGTTGAGCAGACTGACCTGGTTGGAGTGGTTAGACAGAGTGCTCTAATAAAGACAGTGATTTTATTCTGCTGCCTCTAATGGCATCCAGGAACCAGTGGTGTCATACTGAGATAATCGTTTGAGGTGTGCTCTTTGAATACCAATGAGGGACATGCACACACACACAGGCACGTGTGCTCGGTGGCGCTGCGTTAGAGCCGTACCCAGATTGTACCAGACGTCCATCTCTCCGCTGAGCGTGCGGACCTCAATGATGCTCTGACCCAGGAAGTCATCCGACTCCCTCTTCAGACGCTGTTTCACCCGGGACTTAATGTCATCGTCCTCGTCCCAAACGCGCAGCTTGATCCGGTCAGACGTGTTGTGGCTCTCACTGAGGGGCAGGGAGGGAGCAGGGAAGGGGACAGTGGGAATTTAACCTTTGTTTAGCACACAGTCACGGACGACGGCTCCATTATCTCAGACAGGGTAAGATGTCATGGTTTAGGGTCAGAGAGGTGCTGTTTGCCGATTATACGTCATTCAAACTTTTATATTTAACTGAAAATGTTGTAGGGTTAGAGACCACGGTTTAGGTCATTGTTTAGAGATCAGGGTTAGACAGAAGCCTTACAAGTGGAACTTCTCCTCCCAGACAGGGTTGAGGTTTCCGTAGATGGTCTTGGTCCTCTTCTTGGTCTTGCCCACCTGGATGGTAACATACGGATCACTGGAGCCGGTCCTGTCTTTGGCCTGGAGACCCTGGGCACTGATAACTAACACACACACACACACACACACACACACACACACACACACACACACACACACACACACACACACACGGTGGTTTCAGAAGAGCATAATGGAATGAAAAGGAATTTAAAAATAGAGTAATAATGTTCATACAATAGTTACAATAATAAAATATATTTTGTATAAGACCAATCTTTTTCGTCGTTACCACACGTTATAAAATGTCTTGGTCTGGGCGTATAGATTTAGATGGTTGAAAAGATGGGAGCGATCTGTAATGAAACGATGCCATAAACAGACTAGTGAACACGTACTGTCTCTCTCAAGGCCATGCAAGTTGACGTGGAATTTAACTGGTAGAGACGCAACTGGAACAACCTCCCCGAATCTGAGATACATTTAGAGGACTCCATATGCAACAGGGACTCCGGTAAATTGACCTGCTTGGAACGTACCGAACAGAGCCTTTACCCCCGTTGTTCTCCAGGCAAACAGGCCAACAATGCCAGCTTATTCTCAAAAATGACATGGGAAAAGTTAGGCTTGCTCGGGGAGAGAACAGAATAATTTTTCACTTTGCAGCGCAGAGATAAAAATCTGCAACGTTTTGCACACGGGTTGAAGCCTGCCGCATTTTTAGGTGAACAACTAAAGAATTGTCAAATGTGTCCTTTGAAAATGTAGTCTATGAAAAGGCACAGAATTTAAACAACAAAATAGTGTCTGTTGCCAGGATATGGGCCTTTAAAATGCTCGTCTGCAGGGCCCAAGGCTTGGTTCCTTCAGTCGCTCACAGACCAAGTCACAATAAAATTATCCCAATAAAAAATATATTTTTATCGCACCGGAGTGGTTTCTGGCTGTAATGGAGAACCCTGGTCTGCGCTTACTACAGTATCAAAAAACAGGTCCCCTGACCCAAAAAGCTGAGAAACAGCAGGATGGATTGCAAGGTTGCTTTTATTGTACTTTGATAGTGTGACTCACTGTCTTGAAGTTCATTTTGTCATTTTGGACATATGACATCAGGATTTTTGGGCCTGCTCACGGAGGGCTAGGGAGACATGGACTTGGCTTCGTCGCCCATGGTGTCCTCCTGTTGCCACTCGTAATCAACACCGTTTCTTCGAGGTTTAATTGAAGGGCAGAGTTTAATGTACAGGGCAGCTGTATAATTGATATTATTTTTGTTATACTCTCATTTTAAATGTAGGTTGTTATTGCTTTGTATCGGTCATGCATATTATTACTCTGTAATGTCCCAGGAAGAGTAGCTGCAGCTTTAAGCCGTAGCTAATGGGGATCATATAAAAATCGTTAAATCCTATCACAGCTTTGATTTAGCATTGAATGTGTTTCCTGCCTCAGTTGGCTTTACCTAAGCAGGCCATTCCAGTCATGTGGCAATATCACCGTGACAAATTGAATGACACTAAACCTATCCAGCCCTTACATTCAAGCCATGCAATTCTTATACGGTGAATAGTTGCTGTAATAAACTGTTAAATACTTGTTTGTTGTTATGGCAGCGGTGAGATGTGCCGTCATTATACTGCTTTGAATGCATAGAAATGGGTCGCACCGACACCCGGCGGGACATTTACATAAGGTGAGAGCTGGCCACTTTGACACCAGCAATCGTACCGGTGAAGTGCGATTATCGTTACCAAGGAAACGCTGCTGTCATGCCGGTGTGACGTGAGACGTTTCCGTGGTAACCCCAGGACCCAGCGGGGCTGCAGGTGGTGCTGGGGGGTGGGGGGGGCACCGACAGAGACAGTAACGCGCACGTGGGCGTTGTTAGGGAAAACCGGGTCTTGAGCTCCCAGACTCTGTGTCCTCATTAGGTCTCCTGTCCTATCTGGACCTTCTACTGGGACATTTAACCAACAGCATGACGTCCCTTCTGAACCTGTTTCGTTTTGGGGCTTCGGTTGCCAGTCAATCGAACAAGTGTTTAATTGTTTTGTTTGTTCAGTCAATTAACCAATCAAGGCAGTCGTTCAAAGCCGTACCAGTAATGGAGATCTTGGCGGACCACTTGGAGGTTCCATCCAACACGCTCTGTTTGACAGTCTTCATCTGCTGGGCGTGGAGCAGCTTGGAAACCCCAAACACAGCCCTGATCTCCTCGAAGATCTCCGGCTTGTTCCTCTCCCTGATCTTCATCCGGTCCTTCATAGCGGTGATGATGTGCTGTGTCCGGTCCTCCGATCCCGTCTTAGAACTCTTCTCAGCTGCCCCTGGACACAGTGAAGGAGGACAGTAGGGAGATGGAGGTAGAGAGAAAGGTATAGAGAGGTAGGGAGAGGGGGATAAAAGGAGGGAGGTAGGGAGAGTGAGGTAGAGAGAAGGGTAGAGAGAGGGAAGTAGAGAGGGAGATAGAGAGAAGGGAAGAGGGAGGTAGGAAGAGGGAGGTAGGGAGAGGGAGGCAGAGAGAAGAGAGTTATACAGGGAAAAAGACAACTGAATATCAAAATTCTCGTCCTCACATTTTTCCTGCCCTCCACCCCCAAACCTCCCCCTCCGCTCCTCTAACTTACTCTGCAGACAGTCGGCGTTGAGCAGCTCCTGGCACTTTTCGTGAACCTTGACCCCACACTCGGCACACCTCATGCCCTGGCGGGCGATGCCCCACAGCAGGCCCTCGCACTCGTAGCAGTAGGTGGGCGTGGTGGCGGTCCACACCTCGAAGGCGTGGGGCGTGGTGCAGGAGATGGGGTAGATCAGAGCCTGGAGGGTCTTCCTGTACACATGGTTCTTCTGTGATGGAGAGATGGACAGAGACAGACAGAAGGGAGAGGGAAGACGATGAAGAGGACGTTTTTAGTCGGGTGGCTACAGGGATTAGTGGGCGGTGCATCGGTGTATGCCGAGGTGTAATCGCCCAGGGAGACCCAACACTGTTGTTGGATGAGGTAAACACTGGAATATTACAAAAGACATGAGTCACGGTCAACAATGAGGAGACGAGAGGTGAGGACAGAATAGGAGGACAGGAGGGGCATATTCTCAGGGATGTGACAGTGATGAAGGAGAAGCACTGCGCCACGGAGCACCCGAGAAGAGATACTGAGGAACAGGACCGGGAGATGGCTATTTATAGCCCCGCCCCTTACACAGGACAGCGCCTCCCAGGGGACGGCCAAGAAAAGGTTAAGTTGACAATCATGAGTCAACTGTGTGTGTGTGTGTCCGTGTGTATGTGTGTCCGTGTGTGTGTGTGTGTGTGTGTCTGTGTGTGTGTGGCTTCTCACCAGCTCCTGGTCCTTAAGGGAAGTTTTCGTTGCCATAGAGAGTCCAGACTTCCTGGCCTGCAACATGGACTGAGAGAGAGAGAGATTTCATGATGAGCCAACACACCTGTGAAGGCACATCACTGTGATGTGCGGGGTGCGGGGTAAAGGTGTGGGGGCTAAAGGTGTGGGGGCTAAATGTGTGAGGTAAAGGGTAGGGGTCAAGGTAAGGGGTAAAGGTAAGGGGTAAAGGTGGGGGGTAAAAGTGCGGGGTAAAGGTGGGGGGTAAAGGTGTGGGGTAAAGGTGTGGGGTAAAGGTGTGGGGTAAAGGTGTGGGATAAAGGTGTGGGATAAAGGTGTGGGGTAAAGGTGTAGGGTAAAGGTGTAGGGTAAAGGTGTGGGATAAGGGGGTGGGGTATAGGGTTTTCAGAAACCGTGTCAAACAGGAAACCCAATTGTAGCAGCATGATGGTCACTGTCAGACAGTGTGTACACATTGGCCTGTTCTCAGTTAGCATGATACGAAGTAGGTGGAGGAACACTGTAAGAAATACATCCTAAAGGGTTCTACTCTCAAAACATTAAAGGGTTTTAGAAGAACTTACAGGGTAAGTCATAGGGGTTTGATTTAAAAAAAAAAAACCTCTAACTTGGAACAAGTTGTATGTTTAGTAGAGCACAGATCATCCACATGCTATTGAACACTATCATCATGTCAGCAGTTGTGATTTTTTCCTTTGTGATTTAGACTGTTATGTTGTCTGAATATCATCATCATGTCAGCGGTTCTCAGCACTCAGGTGCTCTGATTTGTCTGTCTGGATCTCTCTCCTCCACAGTGACCTGACTGAAAATCTAACAAACATGCTGAGCTTGTCTGACTGACTGTTATCTGGCCTGTCTCTCTCTGTGTCTATCTGAAACTCATTCTGTGTCTCTCTGTCTGTCTGACTGTTATCTGGCCTGTCTCTCTCTGTGTCTATCTGAAACTCATTCTGTGTCTCTCTGTCTGTCTGACTGTTATCTGGCCTGTCTCTCTCTCTGTGTGTATCTGAAACTCATTCTGTGTCTCTCTGTCTGTCTGACTTTTATCTGGCCTGTCTCTCTCTGTGTCTATCTGAAACTCATTCTGTGTCTCTGTCTGTCTGACTGTTATCTGGCCTGTCCCCCTCTCTATCTATCTGAAACACATTCTGTGTCTCTCTGTCATTCTGACTATCTGGCCTGTCTCTCTCTCTGTCTATCTGACTGTTATTTTCTGTATCTGACTGTTTGATACTCAGTGTATCTGTTGGTTAGTATTTCTCACAGTTATTTTGTCTGTCTGTCAGTTTGTCTGATACTCATTCTGTCTCTCTCTCTCTCTCTCAAATACACATTCTGCCTTTCTGTCTTCCAGTCAGTCTGTCTCAAAGTTATACTGTCTGTCTGTATGCCTGTCTCTGTGTCTGTCTGTCTGTCTGCATGCATGCATGCCTGTCTTTCTACATGTCTATCTGTCATGTATGTCTGAATTGCCTGCTAGACATTCTAAACTATGGCTACAACACTGAGGAGAACAAGAAACCAGGCAAGCCTAGCTCAGCCGGCCCGCAATAAAAAGTGTTCATGGCAAAACAACATACTTTTTTCTTTCATTCGTGAATGACATTTATACAATAACTATCAATAAAGGCGACAATAACTAACTTTTTCATCAAGTGAAAAGACGAGAGAATCGTGGAATCTACCAGAAATAATTAATAAATGTCGTTGCTTTCAATAGATTCGAATGTAGGTCTTCCATATGAAAGACACCGTCGTTAACCACTACGCCACGGCATTACAAGTTTCAGCAGTCGCTAGACTCCACTGAGGATTGTGTTAAATAGGCTTACTAGTATCTACTAGTACCTAGGAATAATCATAAGAATTTAGCAATCGCTAACGAGACTGAAGATGAACTATTCCATGCCAGAAACAGTCGCAATATAACCGTGTACAGTTTCAGTTAAGTCTTAAGATATCGTAACTATGCTGTTAAGCCAGCAAATGTGTTTGTCTATCCTGACCCAAAATGCACGCACGGATGCGTACTTCGAAAATCCACCAGAAACAGTCGCAATATAACCACAAACTGTTTTATTTCAGGCTTTCCATAATGCAGATACTAACGGTTTTAGCCAGCGAAGTTTTCGTCCATACGGAATAATTCATAATGCGTACTACGCATCGCCTGCGAGGAGATACAAACTCGGAACCTTTAGTTCACAAGTCCGCTTCTCTAACCACTACGCTATTTAACAAGGGGTAGTCAGTCAGTCAGTCACTCAGTCACTCACTCAGTAAGAGACATTCGCTCTTCTTAGCCGGCTCCGCTTAGGCGGTCCGGCAAAAACAGGACAAACAAACAAAGACGCCACTTTGCAATCGTACTAATTGTCTACGACTGAGAAGGTTTTCTATTTATTTCCGATTGAAAAGGAAGCAAA
Organism: Esox masquinongy; assembly: GCA_016801175.1. NCBI lineage: Eukaryota > Metazoa > Chordata > Actinopteri > Esociformes > Esocidae > Esox > Esox masquinongy. Next base: position 4,248 of record JACXGI010018477.1, on the reverse strand, counting down.
AGCATGTTTGTGTGGAAGTAGAGATGAAAAAGGTTATAATTTAAGTGTGTTAGATTGTGTATTTGTTTTGACATAGGTTCCTGACTTAGGTTATCATAACACACAGCTCCACATGTGAAACAACACATTTAAAAAATATATTTATGGGTGCATTTTACAATATGACAAAATAAAGTAGTTTAAATATATTTTGTAATGCCTTCTATGTGTGACATACATTGGTAAATTCTACAGAAAGTATATGTTAAACATACTGAATATAATATACAGAATAGGAAAACTATTTTGCATGCATTTAACAAATATTGTATTTTTCACATATTTTTGCCACATGAGAATGACTAAGCGTAGCCTCTTTGTGGCCTCACTGTTGGGGGAAGTGAAACTGTAAAGATTAAATCATGGTCCACAATTTATGTCTGAGACTGGGGGCCCATTTTGACAAGGGCTGCACGATTAGGATAACATATTAAATTGAGATTATTTTGCCAGATATTGCAATTGCACTTATGATTTGTGATACTCAAACACGGGTGTGAACAGCGTAGATAATCTCAATTCATAATAGAAATCAGAACCTACATAACGCTAATAAACTTAATAAAATACAAGTTAAAGTTAATTGCTTTTAACATTCCTGATATGAAGGTACAGCCTGTGTCGGTACATTGAAGTATATACTCATTTAATGCAATGGCATTTGCTATGTTTCTGCTGTAGCTCGTCGGCAGGTCCTCCCATCGCAGCAGAGAAACTCAGAAGCTCTGTTAGGGTGGCCCTGTGGTTCTAGGCCACCTAGCTGATCAAGGCCCTTCTTTTCAGGTTACTTAGTTTGGTACAGGTGGGCTGCAATCAAGTTCTAAAGACACCTCAAGGATAACTGAAGTAAACAGGATGCATCTGAACTCCATTTGGAGTTTCATGGCAAAAGGGTCGGAATACTTATATACATTAAATAATTTAGTATGTCATTATCGAGAAATTGTTTTTGCTTTGTCATTACGGGTTACTGTGTAGATTGATAGCAAAAAGGTATATATTCAATCGATAATCAATTAGGTAAAAGTGTCTGAAAAAAGGTGTCTGAATATTTTCTGAAAGCAGTGTATACATACTTTATAAATGATCAACAAGACTAACCTTGCAGGAGACATGTGAAAAACCAGAAAGTAGAATCTCAGAGATGTAAAACCAGGAAGAAGGGAATACTGACACTTACCATTGCCTGTGTGGAGACAGACACGGCAGGCAGAGAAAGAGAAAGAAAGTACAGATTAGAGAGTGACAGAGAGGACAGGTGTTCCTATGAGATAGACATAACCATCCTTTCACCTCTACAACATCAAGCAGTCAACACACTTTGAACACAAATACATACTTTGCTCTGCTCTGAGGGACTTGAATCGTATTTTCTTTCGAGTATCTTTAGAGACATGTATACACAGCACACTTTGAGGCACAAACTCAACCTTGATTCAGTTATTCCTCACATTTCTGGAACGTGAAAAGGTGCCCTAACCAGTACCTTAAAGAAGGAGCACTGCTGTACACAGGAGGGTTTTCATTTCATTTGACTTTAGAGATATCTTATTTATATACTTTTTTTTTCGAAGATGTCTGTCATAGTCAGTCTGCCTTTGGTACTATAAGATCAAGGACAAGGTTACTAGTAAACTTGAACTAAAATAACAATAAGAATTTCAGATAAAATATTCCTTCTAATCCTTCTTATTTAAATCAAAACCATACCACAAGTATATCGCTCACTCCGCTAACTTTTTAATGGTAAGGAGTCTGTTGTTCAACGGTAAGGTGTCTGTAACAGTCTGTGGTTTAACAATAAGGTGTTTGTAAAAGCCTGTTGTTTAACGGTAAGGTATCTGTAATGGTCTGTTGTTTAACGTTGAGGTGTCTGTAACGGCCTGTTGTTTAACAGTAAGGTGTCTGTAACAGTCTGTTGTTTAATGGTACAGTGTCTGTAATGATCTGTGGTTTAACAATAATGTGTTTGTAAAAGCCTGTTGTTTAACGGTAAGGTATCTGTAACGGTCTGTTTAACGTTGAGGTGTCTGTAACAGCTTGTTATTTAACAGTAAGGTGTCTGTAACAGCTTGTTGTTTAACAGTAAGGTGTCTACAGTGAACTTATTTACACAGGAGTTGGACATTGATGAGCTCTAGGTTATTCATCCATTGGCCCAGATATCAATTCCAATTTACCAGAGTGCACAGATCAATCAACCTTTCCCAGAATACACCCTTCTTCCATTTCCTCTTTCTTCTGCTTTAATTGCTGCAAAAATAAACACCTTAACAAACACACAAGGATATTTCCTAACGACTAACTGTGGCCTTTCAAGACCACTGACAGCCCACTCTTCAGTCCATCAGCACCCTGATGTTACTTACCTAACTACATCTATATTTCATTATATATATATATATATAATGTGTGTGTCTGTGTGTGTGTGTGTGTATATATATATATATATACAGCTCTGAAAAAAATTAAGACACCAATCCTAATTTTTCTTAAATCAACATCTCTACATGTATGGCAGCCACTCCATTCCAGTGTCTGTTAAATTCCAACACAGGCACACCTCATTTTACTTAATGAGTACTGGTTAGGTGATAACCTGAACCAAATGTAATTTAACGAGGAAAAGTATAAAAACCACTGCTGTGGTCATCACTATCCTCTTGCTATAGGACCAGCTGGATGGCAAAAACAGTGCAAGTAGCACCTCAAAGGTAATTTGAATGAAAAAATAAGTATTCAGCATGACAGAAGAGTTGAAAAGAAAAGCTTTGAGTGAGGAAAATAAGGGTTCAATTCTGGCATTACTGGCAGAGGGATACAAGAACAAGGTCAAGCAACAGACATTGTGAACAACAAAGCTACAGACTGGCAGAGGGTGAAAACGACTGTCCACTGACCGAGATGACCGTCAACTCATTCGAATGTCACTCAACAACCGTAGGATGACATCAAGTTACCTACAAATAGAATGGCAAACAGCAGCTGGGGTGAAGTGCATGGTGAGGATGGTTCGAAAAAGGCTCCTAGGGGCAGGGCTGAAGACGTGCAAAGCGAGAAAAAAGCCCTTCATCAATGAGAAGCAAAAAACAGACAGGCTGAAGTTTGCAAAAGACCATAAGGATTGTACTGTAGAGGAATGGAGTAAGATCATCTTCTCTTACGAGTCAAATTTTCAGCGATGCCCAACACCTGGTTGTCTAATGGTTAGACGGAGACCTGGACAGGCCTACAAGCTACGTCTCGCACCCACTGTGAAATTTGGTGGAGGATCGGTGATGATCTGGGGATGCTTCAACAAGGCTGGAATCAGGCAGATTTGTCTTTGTGAAGGACGCATGAATCAAGCCAAGTACAAGATCATCCTGGAAGAACACCTGCTTCCTTCTGCTCTGACAATGTTCCCCAATGCTGAGAATTGGTTTTTCCAGCAGGACAATGCTCCATGCCACACAGCCAGGTCAATCAAGGTGTGGATAGAGGACCACCAGATCAAGACCCTGTCATGGCCAGCTCAATTTCCAGACCTGAACCCCACTGAAAACCTCTGGAATTTGGAGGAAGATGGATGGTCAGAATACATCAAACCAAGCCAAGCTACTTGAATTTTTGTGCCAGGAGTGGCATAAAGTCACCCAACAGCAATGTGACAGACTGGTGGAGAGCATGCCAAGGCACACGAATATTAAACAAACGAACAAAAATGTTCATTTAACTCAAACATATACCTATGAATAGTAAAACCAGAGAAACTGATAATTTTGCAGTGGTCTCTTAATTTTAACCCTTCTCTTTCTCACTCAAAACCTTCCTTTTCAACTTTTTTGGAATGGAAAGAAAAAGGTCCAGTGATCTCTTAATTTTTTCCGGAGCTTTATGTGTGTATATATATATATATATATATATATATATATATAGTTTCTTTACTTGCGCAATGATGACTTCATTTCAGTCTACTAAGTAGTTTTTCTCTCAATTTTAGCTTAAATTTACTACAATTAACTTTAACAATGGTAAACGTTTAAAGGTCAAGTGCTTAGTGTCAGCAGGGGTCAGAGAATCTCACCATCTTGCTGAGCAGTGTAAGGTCAAGGTCTAGGGGGTAGAGGTCAGAGGTCAGCGCTGAGGGGTCAGAGGAACTCACCAGTTCGCAAACCAGGGGGACGGGCCGTTTCTTGCGAATGTCAGGGTTAAGGGGTAGAGGTCAGG
>JACXGI010018476.1:0-13215 GCA_016801175.1 Esox masquinongy | reverse complement strand
TCCTCTCCTGTCCCGGTCACAGCGGCGCCCTCTCCTGTCGCGGCCCCTCAGCCGTCCTCTCCAGTCCCGGCCGCAGCGGCGCCCTCTCCAGTCCCAGCCGCAGCGGCGCCCTCTCCTGTCCCGGCCGCTCCGCCTCCCCGGCCGGCTCCTGACCCTCCATCGGCTCTCCCGGCTCCTGACCCTCCGCCGGCTCCCGACTCTCCGCCGGCTCCGTCGCCCTCTCCAGTTCCGGTGGCTCCGCCTCCCCCGCCTGTTCCGCCGGCTCCGCCTCCCCCGCCTGGTCCGCCCTCCCCTGGTTGGTGGTGGTGCGGTTTTCTCCCGCCCGCCCGCCCTCCTTCCCTCCCTCCCTCCTCTGTGGTTGCCTTGTCTGCCCTGTCTGGAAGCCGGGGCTTTGGGGGGGGGGGTGCTGTGACGGTGAGGTGACGAACAGCCACGTCATCTTCCGCTTTCCCCGGTTTACTTTTCATACACGAACACATCCCGGACTTGTCTTGTCTCTGATTATCACCCACACCTGGTCCCAATCCGGTCATTAGTATGTGTTTAAATGTTGCTCCTCTGCTCCCCTCACTTGTCGGTCATTGTTGCTTGTCTACGTTTGTTCATGTTCGTGGTGAGTCTTTCATTTTGGTTTATCCCTTTGTTTTGTATGTTTTCGGTGCTTGGTGTTATTTTGATTAAAATACCTCATCGACTGCCAATCTGCCTACGCCTGGTTCCTTCCTCACCACCCTTAGGCCAATCGTGACAGATCCCCATAAGGTTATACAGTTCAAGATGCCCGTAAGCTGTAGCAAAGGCTGCAGTCAGTACATTCACATTATCGGGAGATCTAAGGCAATTCTTCTTATGCTTCCACTGTACCAGTGCAAAAATGATTCAAAAATGAAAGATTTTAAATCTCAAAACGGTTTGAAAAAATGAACTCAATGAATTGTTGGGTATCTCTAACAAGGGATGTTGTCAGCATTTTGCTTCTCTGAGCATATTTTCCCCATAAATTTGTCAGAAAAAACTTTGACAGTTTTTTTACTTATATATTTTTAGGATCCAAACATATGCCTTTATCGTAATAATCCTGAATGTACCTGTCTAAGCTCTCTTGATCAGTGGCTTATGCAGGATAACATAGCCATCTTCTTGCCTCTCAAGAAAGTCTTGATACACTCTTTAACTCACTAACTGCCATGGAACTCCGGAACTCTGTCCCCCTAGAGTAGGGTGACCACATTTTCAAACCCCCAAACTGGGACCCTTAAATGTACCACACGTTAATGCATGAGCACATGTATGCACTTAAGCGCGCACCATAGGCGATTTCATCAGGATGGAGGACAATTATATTTCAGGGCTTAGCACACCTCGTGACTGCACCTTTCAACACCATGGACAGTGCCGCAGCTAACGAAAAATTATGTTTTGTCTCCAAAAATCCACCAAAACAGTGTATTTGAAACTGTATATTAACACAGGTAAACACAAAACACAAGGATTACACTGCTGTAATACTGGTCAGATCCCTTTCAAATGTTAGGTTCTGTTTTGGCTCAGTTTAGATTTTGCTTTTGGTTTTGATCGTGGCCTGTTCTGTTTGGTTTTTGTCCTTTGATTTTGAACACAGATTGTCCTTTTGAATAATTGTTTACACCTGTGCCTTGTTTGCCCCCTGCTTGTGTCCCTGTTTAGGTTCGTCCTGCCCCAGTGTTTCTTGTAGGTCATTGTGTGTGTTCATGTCGACGGCTGTGCTGCCTGTGAGTCTTTCTCAATTAAATTACTTTGGTTTCTTGAATCCTCTGCACCTGTGTCTTACTACCCATGCCAAACCATGACATCATGGTTATAAATAACTAAAAATAACTTTTAATTTTAAACTAACATCACAACACAATGGCACCAGCTGGTCCCGATCAGTTTTATGCTGCTCTCCACACTGGTTTCACAGAATCAAAATATAAAAATGGCGAGTTCTCAAAGATTAAAACGTCCAAACATTAAAACACTATTGCACCTCGTTAATAACAAACAAAGAAAGAGCCTTTTAAGAAGGATCCCTTTAAGAATAATTCTTGTTTGAGGAGTGGATCTTCTTTAGGAGACTGCTGTTTCCCAGGAGCCTTCCGTGGATCTCTGCGCAGCTATCATCAACGTTTAACCGTGTAATGAGTAGTGCTTTCAGAGATGTCAGTCCCATACGGTTCCTCTTGTCCATCCAGGTCTTATTCATGATGGAAAAGATCCACTCCACTAGGGCGTTTGTCTGTCTCAGCTTTGAGGTTATATACTGTAGGGAGCATTCAACCTCATCTGACTGCGGAACACTGTTCAACAGGGTCCAGGAAAGGACGTTTAGCTCAGTGAATATTGCTCACCATTCCTGTAGGTATGACATGCAACAGTCGTAGAAGGCACAGACACCATTGCGAAACACTTCCGCTTTCCGTAGATCATTGAGGGCAGTCAGGAGATTCTTCACCTATTATAATAGCACAATAACAAATAAATTAATCAACATTTTATTGATAGCCTATAAAATAATAATAATAATAAAAACATAGGCTTATTGATTTCCCAATTGCCAGCCATTTGCCTGTATAAACCAGTGTACATTTTAATTGAAATTAGCTCACCTTCAATCCCGTGAAGAGCATGGCAGGTTCCCAGGCGAGTGGCATGCTCGAGGTCCACAAAGGTACAGAGTTCTCTCAGCGCTTCTGTGTGGACAAAAACCTTTACAATGAAGCTCTCACTGTAGCACGGGAGATCAGCTGCGGTCTGTATTGCGTTGTGCACTATGTACGCCACACAGCCTACTCCGTTTCATTGATGGTGGCCTTGTTTAAGAACACATTGTTTTCCCATCGCCTCGCCTTTCCTCCAAAATTGGTGTTGGTGTTGTCAGCACAAAAGCCAACAAATTTGTCCATCAGGTTAAACACTCAGAGGCTACTGTGGACTTCATCGAAGAGAATTGTTGACGTCTCACCTGGGATTGATGTGAAGTCGAGGATCTTGACTTTCACCCCCTCAGCTGGTTTAAGTTACCGGATCATTATTGGAATTAGCTTCACCGCCTTGTGGTTTGAGGCATCGACAGCAACAGAGATGAGGTCAACATCCATAGTGTCCGCCTTCAGCATCTCCACAGCATGAGGGGCATTTACATTGCTCACAATTACCTTGGCTTTGGTGTGAGCACATGTAAAATGATCATCGTTCAATTTTCTAATTAGACCAGATGTACAATCCATGGATCGAAAGCTTTGGTTGTGTTTCACCAGATGGTAGGCAAAGGTCCCCTCCTGAGCTGCCCGTTTCAGATCACTGTCACAGGCGTTAGCCCCACTGAAGTACCTAGCAGCGGTGCTACTTCCCGCCTGTAGCCACAGCTTATGTTTGTCAGTCATTATGTTATGTCGCTATTGCCACCGTGTGCGACCAAAAATGTAGTCTTGCAGTGTGTGCAGTATGCCGCATTTTCATTGCCGGCTACTACAAGGAGAAAAGGATAGGGCTTCTGGAGGTCTTTTGAAAAGACAGATGTTCTCTTTGGCATGACAGATAACCGTTAGTGTACTGACAGATTTCTGTCAGACAGAGCCACAAGACAAGCCTCATAGCAACAGCCTTGACAACAACAGACAAATCAGTGTTGAATTCAGTGTTGAAATCACGTGGTGCATTGTTTTTGTTTTCTGATTGGGTTATTTAGATAAAAATGAGTGGGACAGAACATGATCATGGTCTATGTATGTTTTTGTACAGTGCCCATGAGTTTTAGAAACGCACTTTTAAATTAAATCTATTATTATTATAATTGTGGTGAAAACCAGGACAATTTGGTAGTGAATATCGAAAACAGGGACATTTTAGTGTTTTACAGATATTTGTCGGGACCTGGGACACCCACCTTTGAAACCAGGACAATCCCGGGCAAACCGAGACGTCTGGTCAACCTACCCTAGAGTGTCAGAGGCCAACATTCTAAAGGTTCAGGATTGTCCCGTAAATACTCAAATCTTCATAAGTTACTTGTAAAAAGTAACTTATGAAGAAAGTAACTTCATAAGTTACTTTCTTCTAAAGCACTCAGTTATAAAGCGTCTTTGGGTCCCTGAAAAGCATGGTGTTGTTCATGAATGGTCCACATATACAGTTGTGCTCATAAGTTTGCATACCCTGGCAGAAATTGTGAAATGTTGGCATTGATTTTGAAAATATGACTGATCATGCAAAAATAATATGATCACTATCCTTATATAAAGACATCCATGTCTTTTATATAAGGATAGTGATCATATGAAGCCATTTATTATCACATAGTTGTTTGGCTCCTTTTCAAATCATAATGGTAACAGAAATCACCCAAATGGCCCTGATCAAAAGTTTACATACCCTTGAATGTTTGGCCTTGTTACAGACACACAAGGTGACACACACAAGTGAAAATGGCAATTAAAGGTGAATTTCTCACACCTGTGGCCTTTTAAATTACAATTAGTGTCTGTGTATAAATGGTCAATGAGTTTGTTAGCTCTCATGTGGATGCACTGAGCAGGCTAGATACTGAGCCATGGGGAGCAGAAAAGAACTGTCAAAAGACCTGCGTAACAAGGTAATGGAACTTTATAAAGATGGAAAAGGATATAAAAAGATATCCAAAGCCTTGCAAATGCCAGTCAATACTGTTCAATCACTTATTAAGAAGTGGAAAATTCAGGGGTCTCTTGATACCAAGCCATAGACCAAGAAAGATTTCAGCCAAAACTGCCAGAAGAATTGTTCGGGATAAAAGAAAAACCCACAGGTAACCTCAGGAGAAATACACGCTGCTCTGGAAAGAGACGGTGTGGTTGTTTCAAGGAGCACAATACGACGATACTTGAACAAAAATGAGCTGCATGGTCAAGTTGCCAGAAAGAAGGCTTTACTGCGCCAATGCCACAAAAATGCCCAGTTACAATATGCCCGACAACACCTTGACACGCCTCACAGCTTCTCGCACACTGTAATTTGAAGTGACGAGACCAAAATAGAGGTTTATGGTCACAACCATAAGCGCTATGTTTGGAGAGGGGTCAACAAGGCCTATAGTGAACAGAATACCATCCCCACTGTGAAGCATGGTGGTGGCTCATAATGTTAAATCATAATGATAACAGAAATCACCCAAATGGCCCTGATCAAAAGTTTACATACCCTTGAATGGGTATGTAATTGTTTTTACATACAGTGGGTATGTAAAAACAATTATCGGCCAATATCGAACTTCCCGTTCCTCTCAAAAATCTTAGAAAAATGTGTTTCCCAACAACTGAATGCCTTCCTGAAGACAAATAACATTTATGAAATGCTCCAGTCCGGTTTCAGACCCCATCATAGCACTGAGACTGTTGCTTCTTGATCTTAGTGCTGCCTTTGACACTGTTGATCACTCCCTTCTCTTAGAGAGACTGGAAACCCTTATTGGGCTACGTGGACATGTTCTAGCCTATCTATTTCGATGAAGCATGGAGAAGCCCCAAAATTAGCTACTTTGGAAGCATACGTTTCAGATATTAGGAAGTGGATGACAGAGAACTTCTTGCTTTTAAACTCAAGAAAAACAAAAATGCTAATTTTAGGACCCAAGAAACAAAGAGCTTTGTTGGCAGATCTCACTGTGAACCTCGACGGCTGCATGGTCGTATCCCAAAAACTGTAAGAAACCTCAGCGTTACCCTCGACCCTGACCTCTCCTTTGATGAACATATAAAATATATCTCAAGAGTTGCTTATTTTTATCTTCGAAACATTGCAAAAATCAGAAACTTTCTATCAAAAACTGATGCAGAAAAACCAATCCATGCTTTTGTTACTTCTAGATTAGATTACTGCAATGCTCTTCTTTCCGGTTACCCTGATAAATCAATAAATAAACTTCAATTACTGCTGCTCACGGCTGCTAGAATCCTAACTAAAACTAAAAAATTTAAACACATTACTTCAGTACTAGCCTCTTTACACTGGCTGCCTGTTAGGGTTAGGGCTAATTTTAAGGTTTTATTGTTAACCTATAAATCAATACATGGACTTGCTCCTACTTACCTCGCTGAAATGATTCAGCCATACATACCTACACGTAACCTTAGATCGCAAGGTGCAGGCCTTTTAATTGTACCTAGAATTTCTAAACAAACAGCTGGAGGCAGGGCCTTCTCTCATAGAGCTGCACTACTGTGGAATGATTTGCCAATTAAGGTTAGAAATGCAGACTCAGTGCAAACCTTCAAGTGTCTAGTAAAGACTCATCTCTATAGCATGGTCTATGATTAGGTGTAGTCTGGCCCAGGGGTGTGAAGGTGACAAGAAAGGCTTGATACTGTCCACCCTTGCTGTCTTGCCAGGTGGGCTCTCATTGCCACTGGGATGCCCTCCCTCCAATGCCATTCGGGGGCGGAGTCACTGGCTTGTTGTTGTCTCTCTGTTGCACACTTGTGCAATTGGGCTGTACTCTGCTGGCATTACTCGGCCCTCATTCAGGGTGGTTGCGGTTGGTGGGTGTCCGTTTAGTTGATAATCTTACGATCATCTTAGTGCTTTAGGAAACTGGGCCTTGAGCAGTTTAACATCCTTTCAAAGTGACATTCCACTTTCAGTGCTGATGAAGTGCTCTTGACAGGACTTCAAGTCACCTTTGTTTTTTCTTTCTGCATCATGCTATCAAAGAGGCAATCCACTAAAACCTTATTACACACTGTAAGATAATGCAAATATATGGCAATAAATACAATATATGTTTCTGCATTTTGTGGTCATAATAATTAGCAAGGAACATATCACATTTGTTTCTAAGAAATCTGTTGAGACTCATGTCAACACAAAATGCAATAATTTCGACACAAGCTGGCTGGCTGTCTAGGTTGTGGTTATACCTCAGTGGCTATGTAGCTAACAAAAGTATCTACTCAATTATAACAGGGTTGGGGAAAATAAAATGTGCTGTAATTTCTAAATGGAAACCGATATCAATGAAAAATACATTAAAATTAAAGCTAACATTCTACACATTAACCTCATAGGGATAGTATCATTTTAAATCCAAAGTGATGGAATATAGAGAAAATAAATCACTGTCTAAATACTTTTGAAGCTCACTAAAAAAATAATCTAAATGGTTATAATAAAGAAATACATATATACAGTGGATATAAAAAGTCTACACACCCCTGTTAAAATGCCAGGTTCTTGTGATGTAAAAGAATGAGACGAAGATAAATTTTCCACCTTTAATGTGACCTATAACGTGAACAATTCAATTGAAAAACAAACTGAAATCTTTGAGGGGGAAAAATAAAAAATAAAAAACTCACAACAACCTGGTTGTATAAGTGTGCACACCCTTAAACTAATAAAAGCACCTTTTGATTTTATTACAGCACTCAGTCTTTTTGGGTAGGAGTCTATTAGCATGGCACATCTTGACGTGGCAATATTTGCCCACTCTTCTTTGCAAAAGCGCTCCAAATCTGTCAGATTGCGAGGACATCTCCTGTGCACGGCCCTCTTCAGATCACCCCACAGATGTTCAATTGGATTCAGGTCTGGGCTCTGGCTGGGCCATTCCAAAACGTTAATCTTCTTCTGGTGAAGCCATGCTTTTGTGGATTTGGATGTGTGCTTTGGGTCGTTGTCGTGCTGGAAAGTGAACTTCCTCTTCATCTTCAGCTTTCTAACGGACGCCTGAAGGTTTTGTGTCAAAATTGCCTGGTATTTGGAACTGTTCATAATTCCCTCCACCCTGACTAAGGCCCTGGTTCCAGCTGAAGAAAAACAGCCCCAAAGCATGTTGCTGCCACCACGCTTCACTGTGGGTATGGTGTTCTTTGATTGATGTGCAGTGTTGTTTTTGCACCAAACATACTTTTTGGAATTATGGCCAAAAAGTTCAACCTTGGTTTCATCAGACCATAACACATTTTCCCAAGTTCTTTTGGGGGACTTAATGTTTGTTTTTGCAAACTTCAGCCGGGCTTGGATGTATTTCTTTGTAAGAAAAGGCCGTCTTGCCACCCTACCCCATAGCCCATTCATATGAAGAATACGGGAGATTGTTGTCAGATGTAGCACACAGCCAGGAGTTGCCAGAAATTCCTGCAGTTCCTTTAATGTTGCTGTAGGCCTCTTGGAAGCCTACATGACCAGTTTTCTTCTCATCTTTTCATCAATTTTGGAGGTACGTCCAGTTCTTGGTAATGTCTCTGTTGTGCCATATTTTCTCCACTTGATGATAACTATCTTCACTGTGTTCCATGGTATATCTATTGCTTTGTAAATTATTTTGTACCCTTCTCCTGACTGATATCTTTCAACAATGAGATCCCTCTGATGCTTTGGAAGCTCTCTGTGGACCATGGCTTTTGCTCTGAAATGCAACGAAGAAAATGTCAGGAAAATCCTACTAGGACAGCTGAACTTTATTTGTGATTAATCAGAGTCACTTTAAATGATGGAAGATGTGTAATGACTATTTAACATGAGTTTGAATGTGATTGGTTAATTCTGAACACAGCCACATCCCCAGTTATAAGGGGGCGTGCACACTTATGCAACCAGGTTATAGTAAGGTTTTTAGTTTTAATTTTTCCCCCTCGAAGATTTCAGTTTGTTTTTCAATTGAATTGTTCACATTATAGGTCACATTAAAAGTGGAAAAAGTTCTGACATGATTTATCTTTGTCTCATTCTTTAACATCACAAAAACCTGGCATTTTAACAGGGGTGTGAAGACTTTTTATATCCACTGTAGATATCTTTTGGATGCAAAATATGTAATGCATAAAGTGCTTCACAAATGTGTTTATTATCTTTTGGAAAATAATATTGTAGAATCTATGCATAATAAAACTAAAGGCACTTTTGTAATATTCAATAATTTCAAATTATTTCTGGGAGAAAGCTACATAGGTCCTACAACTCCATATCAAATTGCGAAATGATCTATAAGAAATTCATCTTAAAACAATAGTTTATGTTAACTTTGCACTAACTAGAATTTGAAATTAAACTCAATTTTGACATTAGGTGATTAAGACTATTACATTTTACTGTATGTGTAAAATCACTTAAAAGAAGTGCCTATCAAATTAGGAGTTAAAATATAAATCTGTATTTATCATCTTACTTTGGCAACTCACATTGTATAAATTAAGGGAAAGGTTCGCTATTTTTGATCTTGGGGCCTTTTTTTGGATTATCTAGTCTAATCCTGGACCGTGGAGACATTGGCCCTCATTCATGAAACCTCAGAAAAGATCTCAGATTTAAACGCTGGGAGAGACTTAAAATAATCTCTAAGTGTGATTCATGAAACTGTCACACCTGGTCGAAATGAGCACAGATGTCCTCACAGATTGATAAATCAGATAAAGTCGTGGACGCGAGAACGTCCTGCACTTGTCCTTATTTACATATGACACACCAGTAATTTATGCAGGTATGGCGATCAGCAGCCTATGAATTGACAGATTTCAACATAAATTATAGCCTGAAACAGCTAATTAACCATTCGCCATTCTCCATGACAAAATCAACGTAGTTACGGAACACTTTCACGTCCCAGCCCAAACCCGAAGTCCTTTAAAAGAGCAAGCTCTGCCATCATTAGGGTAACTGCGTGACCCAGAACCACTGGTTTATTTATCCTCTCACTACTCAATTTAAGACCCGTTAGCTAATCAAGATGCCAGCCACCGAAATTATAACAACCATCTCCAAGTATGTCGATACGGCCTGAGTGACATAGGAAAAGCAAGGCAAAGCAAGTTTATTTGTCTAGTGCTTAATATACACACACATTTCAAACCTTACAAATGCATGAACAACAGAAATAAGAGAGAAAATGCAGAATAAAAGTGAAATTAATAAATGATACCATAATAGCTTACGGTAGTGATTAGGGCTGTCACGATATCAGATTTTCACTACACGATTATCGTGGCCAAAAGAATTCACAGTAACGATATTATCTCGGTATCTATAGAATATCTGAAGAAAAAAAATGCCATCAGTCAAATTCATCTTCATCTTTGTATAATGTGTTTTTTGGGGGTTTATTTGGCAAATGAATTACACTCAAGATACGAGTGTATGGAGGTGGGGAGAGTCTGTAACCATAACTGTACAAATAAAAAAAATAAAAGCATACAAAAAGAACAATTACACTTAATGGATAGTGAAAAGGTAACCAGATGAACCGATAAACAAAAGATCCACAAGGTGTCATGATTCACGGAGATGGAGGCAAACGCAGAGTCGAAGGGTCGCAGGAATGAGCTTTTAATAGAAACAAAAGGAAAACAAAACCCGAGTGCCGTGCACTACAAAACATAACAAGGAGACAGGAACACGAAACGTGACATGAACCACACAATGACCGACCAGGACAGGGAGAAAATGGCTGAACTAAATACACAGACTAACAAGGAGAACAGAAACAGGTGGGGGCTAAACACAGGTGAAAGGAATAAACTGATTAACTGAAACGGGAACAGGAAAGACCAAACAAGGACATGACAAAGCAAGGACACAGAAAAGACGAAACGGAACGGACCCGTCGGGCTGGGACAGTTACACAAAGGCCTAACACCGAGAGGAGTTTTTGGAAGAATACAAAACATTTTCACCTAGTGAATAGGCTACGAAAAGGTGTTAATTCAAACCCTAGTGTATAGGTCCAGACTCGTAGTTTAAGCACATGCATCGTTTGTCCATGAATAAGATATGGAAAACCGAGAGGAGTTTTTGGAAAAATACAACGTCTTTTTTTCCATGTGAATAGGCTACTAAAACGGCGCGTCTTTGCGGATCTCTCCCGGGGGTTCTAGTGGGGTTAACGAGTTGATTTCAGCGTCAGTGCATAGGTCCAGTCGCCTTGTTTAAGCACATGCATCGCTTGTCTATACGTGACATGAATAAGGTATCGAAAAACCGGGAGGGGTTTTTCGATACTACTTCAGTTCCGCCTAGTGAATACGATATTATCATATGTGTATTAATAACTTGATATCAATATTTCATTTTTTAAATATCAATGTTACCGTCAAAACCAGTATATCGCAACACCCCTAGTAGTGATACAATATTTAATAATGTGGTATGTTTGTGTGTGTTACATTCCTCGTCATCCTATTTTATATTACTTATTATTATAATTATAATTGTTGTTGTTATTGAGGCTGATACGTTGTTTTTCATGATAATGGTGGTCTTATTGCGAATCAAGCATGATCTTATTTTTTTATGCTGGTTTACACAGTCTCCTACCAGACGTGAGTTTGATTGTAAGGATACGACACAGATAATATTGATGAATACCAGCTATCTCGGTGAAATGATTGTACGATCATTTTAAGATCAGAATTGATTGTATGTACGTTTCATGAATGAGGGCCATTATTTTATGGAATTAATGTAGTTTTGAGGGTTAACGATATTTTAGAGGAAGCCTCTCCCAGCTACAATGAAAGTGAACGGGGCAACTGATATAGCGTTGGAAATTATATGATGCACTCAGTTTTCCAAAACGGGAAGGCCAGGGTATATTGATATAGGCCTCCGTATGTTCTCTGGAAACAATTCCTGCCAAAACGAGCATTGGATCATTGGTTATCGCTGTTTATTCTTTCTGGATAATGTGTTATTAGCTAATGCCGCGCAGAAGAATCTGTTTGCGAGGAGGCTGTATCCGGTCACAGGCTTTGTTTACAAAACTAGCCCACGTTAGCTAGTAGTCTATTCGAGTCTGTTTACCAGCAGCTAATACAATTTGGCTTTTTTTTTTTTTACGAACAATGAAACACACAGAAGATTGCATGCCCGAAGAAGCTCACTATTTTGATGGTAATGCCTACAGGTTTGAGCCAGAGTATACAGACCAGGAATTAGAAGCATGTGGCCAGGGCAAGAAATTTGGGGGACTATCGGTGTTCTTGCCAGAGGTGCAAGCAGACGCCCAGCGAGGAAGAGAGTTTGTGCTGTAAGAATTGGGATTTATTGCTACCTCCTGCCATCAAGAACCTAAATGTGTCCGTGGATGAGTCTCAGTCGACTCCAGCGTGCGCAACAGACAGCAGTGACTTTCAGGCTCTCATAAACCAAGCTGTTTTGGAAAACTATCCAAACCTTCCCAAAATAAATTTGAAGAGGCAGAGCCCGGAGGGACCAACGGACAACTATCAACTGTAAGTAGGCATGTCATAGCTATTTGGATTGTAGTTTCAAGTTTATTTATCAAATGTACCGAATATCACAGCGTCATCCTGCACAATGAAATTATTGTGACATGGCACCTGACATCTACATCATAAGCCCTGTCCTGTGGCATTGTTATGTGGAGGTACTGAAATTATTACTACTACCTAGCATTAGCATGATTTTTTGTGTTTGGAACGGGCATGTCAGTTATTTTCCTACAGTGTTTCAAAAAGCCTAAGGCTCCTCTGATAAATGCTATGAATTCCAGAATGACGGCTTTAGATTTTGAAAATTACACATATATTGAATAGTGTTCAAATTTCATTATAGTGGCGTACTCAGAATACATCACACATAAAAACAGTTCTTATAAATCGAGATCCCCACGGTTAATTATTGTCAAGTCAGGATCCATACTCGTCTAATTTGTGACTTTTAGAAATTCACATTCCTGGCCTAGCCCTCTAATAACATTTACCCCCGGGCAGGGCTGTAGCCATAATTTGCCTTGACTGTGCCACAACGTTTTCAAAGTACAATTTACTGATTGCTTAGTAGTTGCCCACCCCATTTAACAATTACAATTTTATGTTACGGTTGAGAGGCAGGACACAAGGCGCAGAGCTAGAGAACATCCTTTTAATGTTCGTCTTGTCAACACAAAACAGAAAACAACTAAAAAAGAGTCAAACTGTAAACTGAAGGGCAGCAAACACAAAGCTAACCCCAAACAATGACCGACCAACCAAAAGGCAAACCAGGGTAACTTAAATAGGGTCCCCAAACCGAGACAACATGGCGCAGCTGCCTGATTGGGGAGAACAGAAACAATGGCGCAGACATGCATTGAGGCATCCCCACGGTCAGGCCCTGGCTGTGGCCACCGGGCGCATAGAGAATGCCAGTACCTGACATTTTAGACAGTAAATTACAGCAAAACACCCTTTAACAGGGTTGTAACGTTCAAATATTCATGTGCATTAA
>JACXGI010018475.1:0-13077 GCA_016801175.1 Esox masquinongy | reverse complement strand
TCCAACCTCCCACCTCCACCCCCTCTACCTCCACCCTCCTGGCCTCCATACTACACACCCCGCAGACCTGAGTTCAGTAGCTGAATACTGGAAATTATTTGAAAATACAGTACTTTTAGAAATATTTAAATACTGGCTGTTTGGAAAATACATACATGTGTTTGGAAAAATACATACAGGAGGAAAAAGCTTTAACGTAATAAATATTTTTTTAACAAAATATAAAAGCAGCCTATTTATGTATAACTATTGAAAAAAATAATCAACCACACCTAAAATAACACAGACAGACACACCATATTCCTTTGCCCAGTAGGTATACAACATACTGTGTTATCAGACTAAGAGCCTGACCACTGCTCTCAGACAGGTGTGACAGGAGTGAGACACTGAGCCAAAAGTCAAAGAGATGAGCCTGTATTTCTTCTAATCCCCTTACAGGAAACACATATCACCTCTTCGTACTGTGTCTGCCTGCGTGCATTTGCCCGTCTGTGTCTGTGTGTAATGAGTGACTAAACAGGTGGGTTAGTGTTGGAGTGTTTAGGCTATAAATGGCATGGTGGGTGGATGGTAGAAGGCTTATGTTTTTCACAGGAAGTGCCAGGAGAATCAGCTTCCTGTCCAAGTGGAAATCTCATCTGTGTGTCAGGCGAACTGGCCAGGGGGCGAGGGGCCAGGGGGCTAGGGGGCCAGGGGGCGAGGGGCCAGGTCACACGCAGTCTGAGCCTGTCGGTGGGAAACCTGGGAGCCCCTCGACACACACACACACACACACACACACACACATGCACACGGACCAACCATCCACTCCCACAATGCCAGGCTGCATCCCCAGCCAGTGTTTGGGTTTGGATCCTATTTATCCAGCAGCTACTCTTCATGGGGTCCACAGAATGTGACATAACACATTAAGAGAAAAACAGATCAATAACAGAGGCATCGGAGGAGTATGTGTGCTGTTTACTCTGGGCTAGGATGGGTGTGTGGCGGCCCATTTTTATGACATCACAGAACCTAGGGCACGGTCCCACCCTGCCCCCCCCCCCATCTATTTCCATACTGCCTCCATTGTCACCTGCAACAAGCCTCTTTGTCTCTCGGCCCCATGCCTGCTCTCCTCTGTTCAGGGGGCTTTTCGCTCTCGGTACGCCATGATTTCACAATGACTTGTATTAATAGGACATTTGTTATTGAACTGTGCACGGAACAAAGACTCACCATGCGCTGAACACACAAACAGCACTTCAGAGATGGGCCTGGTTATTTTTAAACCCAGACGGCTCGAGCCTCTGGCCCCGGCCTCGGCGAACAGTCCCTCCCTCTCGGCGAACAGCATGGACTCCTCTTTTCTCATCTGCACCACAGATTCTTAGACGGCTAGATTACAGGTCGGCCGCGCGAGGAGATGAAGACAGAGAGAGAGAAAGTGAGAGAGAAGAAGGAGTGTCTTGTGTTTGCGTGCAGACACTGATTTGACTAGATAATTACCGACCGAAGCACTTACAGAAGGAGGCGATGCTTTCGTGTAGAAAACGTCCAAACAAATCAGCGGATGTGTGAAAACAAAATGCTGCCGTGCTTCTCTCTCCTCCATCTCATTAGGAAGACAAACTCAAGTGAGGACATCTTTCCACAGGGGAACAACCTCTGGATCACATCACCAAGGTGTCCAGGCCCAGAGATCCTTACTGCTCTCTCCTTGATGTGACTCTTTACAGCCTAAAGCCTAATCACGCTACCTAACCGAAGGGTCTATGTGGAGGGGGAGACGGGGGGAGGGTACAGGCTACAACTCCATGATGTATTGGTAGGGTTGGGTGGGGGTTAGCTGGATGTGAGGGGGAGGTGGGGAGGGGGGTGAGCTCCGATACATGAGCTGAATTTATGATCCAGCTCAGGAGGAGATCCAGCATTTGTAACCCTGTGCTTTCAGTGTGCCGGGACGTCAGTCCTGCCATAAATCACCCAGCCCGGCCCTGCCACTACCCGGGCTCCTCCACTACACTCTCCCTCCCTCACTACTTGCCTTCTTTCGCCTTGTTTTTTTTGGGGTGCCACATTTTGGAGAACAAGGCAGCCAGCCTTCCACCCCAGTGCTCGTAAGGGGAGCATAAGTCCTATGTACCCACAGAGTAATTTAGACAATTAGCATCTCTGGGGTGACACCAAAATTACAGCATGGCGAATAGAACTGGTGAAGGATAAAACGGGGGAATTTACAGCTTCATTTGCAATTCCATGAGTACAGATCAGTAAATGTCAGTGGGGAGATGGTGGCCGTCCACCGGCAGAATGGATCGACACGTGCGGATTACTGAGCCCCGGTAGAAGTACACCACCGCCACCGAGAAAATAAACCGGAACCTGACGCAGGACCACGATACGGAACCCATTAACCACCGTTGCATTCTGTATTTTGGTGTGTGCTCGTGATGGAGCGTGTGAGCGTGTGTTAGAGCAGCCTTCTGTTGACTGAACATGCGAGGGGGCGGGCTCCCCCCCGCCTAGGTAGCGTTATCTTATGGGGGGGGGGACTGCGGAGACAGTGGGGCTGATAATAACGGTGAACGATAACCGGACTGAAGGGCTGACTGATGGGCCCTGCCTCATCTCCAATTGACCGTGTGACATCAGTGGTGTGATGCTCGTGTCAGAAATGTAGCGCTAATGGCAGCCTAAGCTACGGTGCCTGACTGAGCAATCTATTAGCGCTTAATAGCCCCGGCACACACGTCGCCGTCCTCACGCCGTCGCCCACACATACTCTCGTTGCCTGTGTGTGTGTGTGTGTGTGTGTGCGTGCGTGTGTGTGTGCGTGCGCACGTGCACATGGGGCCCTGCGCCCCTACCCCCATGTCTGACACAGACTGAGGGGAAATGGATTTTGATGTGATTTAATTCCTAAAGGGCAACACACTCACGACCCAAACCGCGGTGAAACCAGAGGAGCACCAGAACGATGTTCCGAGTCCTATTGATTTCAATCAAAGATGAAAAAACACCAATTAGGAGAATGTGCTCCCACGCGAGCTCTCTCATTTTCTGACACATTCAAACAATTCTTCGTCTGTCAATGCGGTGTCCAACAGGCGCCACACTCGGGAGTCGACAAGTCATACGGATTTACGGCACATCGCGCTGTGATCGCTGTGGCCCGGAGCGACGGTTAGCCTCATGTCTGTGGCCCAGGGGCAATCCAACTGTGATGCTGGAGGGCCGAAACACTTCAGATTTGTTTGTTTACCTAGTAAACAACCTCAATCACCCGGTGTCCCGGATCTACATCAGGCCCTTATTACAAAGAGAGGATGAAACCCAGAATTGTTTCGCCCCTAAGAGTTAAACACCCCAAAGATTGGAGTTAATTACCCCGAACACTGGAATTAAATACCCCGAAGACTGGAGTTGAATGACCCTAAGTCTATAGTTATCTCATAGCTTTGTCTGTTCATCTCAGTGTTACATATTTAGAGTAAACCAGTAGTCCACGACTCATAAAGCCCAACGTGTTGAAAGCGAAGGCCAAAGACAACAACGCCGCTGTTAACTTTTAACTGCCAGTGTATTAAAACGTCTGAACCTGTAATCCAGCGGACTGGGGCAACGAGGGGCTACAATAAAGTGGCCTAAAACAGAGCCAGGAATGACAATAAATGTCTCGTTATGTTATGAGTAGCATTCCGTTCCCCCACCATCCACACAAACAGAGGGACAGAGAGTGTGTGTGTGTCCGTGTCCGTGTCCGTGTGTGTGTGTGTGTGTGTGTGTGTGTACGGTGTGTTGAGAGAAGGAGGGAAAGGTTGGTAATAGTCCGTACCTCCTCCACTTACCAGTGACCATTACTAATCGTGCATACATCAACAGAAGATAAGGGCTCAGAGGTCAACATGCAATGGTTCCCAATTGGAATGAAATGAATATCCTCTCCTCCCAGAGGGAGAAGGCACCAGCCAGGAGCGCAGTGCATTAAATCCGCAGACACCTAGCCAGTGTATAATGAGCAGGACACACCTAACAACACACAACCTTCCCGCTCTCCCACCCCCCTGGTCCCTGGGATTCAGCCTGATCTTTCCTGGAACTAATGATGGCTACACACTAACGAGGCAGCATCGCTGGGGAAAGTCGCCCGAGAGCCGGTTCCCAGTCCAGCCCAGAACAGCCCAGACCAACCAAGACCAGGCCAGCGCCGTCCCCAGAACAGCCCGGACCAATCAAGACCAGGCCAGCGCCGTCCCCAGAACAGCCCGGAACAGAGACAGAGACGGAGGGACAGGCAGATGTGTGTGGTTCCTATTCACTTCCTCTTATTATCTCAGTGGGTCCTGGGTTGGGTCAGCAGGGGAAACGTGCTCGTTTCCTGCCCCCTGAGTCCAGGGCCCAAATCCCAGACAGGAACACACGTGTGCTAAAGCTACAAGGCAGTTTGAACTGTCCCACTGTTTGGATTGGTGGATTATCTTATGCTAATCCTCAGTACTGGGTCAGAACAAGGCAGAGCATGTGGCACCGCGGCCTACGTTCCGCGTAAAATGCATAACGTAGGGGTGGTGTTTGGTGGAACAACTTGATTCTCTCCCTCGGCTGTGGCACTACATCACACGACACCCGTGCGTCGCCATGTGTCTGGCTGTGCCGGAGCCGTGACTGGAACAAAGTGAAGACGAGCAGAGCAGAGTCCCGCGCTGCACAAGGTTCAAGTGGCCGACTGTGGCCCGGCTCAGAGACTAAATGAGGCCCGGTCCACAGAGTCAGAGAGTGGATGGAAAGCCCAAGGCACTGTGCTTAACCTCTCCGGGGTCAGGCCATAAATTCAGACTAAATTATTTCGCCGACACCGGCTGATCAATACCGTCCGGCAATACATGCACCCACACAGCCCGGGGTGGGGGTCTCAGAGCTTCTCTTCGCTATTTATTTCTCACTTTCATTACACCCCACCCTCCTCCTCCCAGATTCGCCCTCCTGCTCTCCTGCTTCTACTTCTGGTCTGTGGAGGAGGTGGCGCACACACACCCACATAGACTCACACACACACACACACACACACACACACAGAGGAGGCGAGCAATTATTGAGATGGGACCCAGGTGGCCCTCCATCGCTCTTCCCACTTGAGCACGGCGGTGGCGGCGCCTTGACGTCTAATCGATTAGCGCTCTCATGAAAGCCGCGGCGTGACCCCTGACCCCGCCGTTAAGCTCCCTGTCTGACGGCTGACAGGGGGAGTGCTTTATTTGACTGAATTACAAAACTGCAGCGCTCCTGGCTTTTTCTCCCTCTGCTCCGACACCTACAGCAGGAGGAGTGAGGAGGAGAGGAGGGGCCGGTCTGATGGGGGCGGAGTATTTGTTGGTTTTCCCAATGTCAAGAGGACACATAGGAGTGGTTGTTGATAAGGCAGAGGGTGGCCAGGCAGTGGCATTGCATCTTAATGGTCGGAGTCTGAAGCAGCCAGGGCTGTAACTCATGGTTCATGCCAAAAAGTGTGTGCCTGAGGTGACCTGCAACTCCTCAGGGATGACACGGACTTGCAGACAAGTTGTCCGTGTTGTTTTTAGTGTTCATACAGGACTGCTGGGACAGATGGAAACTCAGCGAGTGCAGAGACAACAGAGGTATCCTCCGGTTTTGCTCTGCTCCCCTCAGCCCAAGAAAAGAGCATGGGCCACTCTGACAACCACACAGGAAACCTCGTGTTTTCCAACTGGTTTAAAGCGTCTAATCTAATGTGATCTTTAATCTTTCATGTTGATTTGCCAAAGCTCCTTTTGGAGATTTGTCAAATATCAGTGCAAACTGTCCCCAAAACCGGATTTGACAAATTACCCCAAACACAAGATGACGGGTGAGTAGGTAGAGAAAGAGGGAGAGAGTGGGAGAAAGGGAGAGGGAGACAAAAAAGACTGGGGGATAGTGAGGAGAAAGGGAGAGAGAAATATAAAGGAGACCGAGAGCAAGAGAGTGAGTAGAGAGGGACAGACAAGAGAGAGACATTGTGGACACCATATCCCCATTGTCGACAGAAGGCAGTGGGTTGAGATCCAGAGAGAGCAGACATCCTCATTCTCAAAGGGTCCTCCAGGTCTTTAACTAAATAAATTAATGGCACCGTCACAAATCAGAGAACAGTGTCGCTCTCATTGTGTTGGATCCCAGTTTAGTTACTGAAAAATCGATTCCACCCTCATTTTCACATGTAATTAGGAACAGATCATCACAGAAACAATACTGTCACAAGCTTATGGCACTGATTTATCCACAACTCTGGGAACTGTGCACGTGTTATGTTTCTGGTAAGACGGGCATAATAAGCAGCAGAGACACGGGGTCAGAGTTCAGGCGCTAGTGTACCACACCCCTAGTAAGTCTGAGGAGGAAAAGTAGCCTAGCACTAACACTAACACAACACTAACACATCTCTAACACAGCGCTAACACAACACTAACACATCGCTAACACATCTATAACACAGCGTTAACACAGCGCTAGCACATCTCTAACACAGCATTAACACAGCGCTAACACATCTCTAACACAGCGCTAACACAACGCTAACACATCTCTAACACAACACTAACACATCTCTAACACAGCGCTAACACAACACTAACACATCGCTAACACAGCGCTATCACAGCGCTAACACAACACTAACACAACACTAACACATCTCTAACACAACGCTAACACAGCACTAACACAGCGCTAACACATCTCTAACACAGCGCTAACACAGCGCTGACACATCTCTGACACAGTGCTGACAAACGACACATACATGTGCTCTTCCATGCTAGTTAGCTAGCTAGCTAACTAAGCAACTCCCACAAGGTCCTAACCATGCTCCTCCTTTAATGGATGAAAGGGCAGCCTGGCGTCATACACACGTCCTCACATTCCCACAGTGACTGAACATACATTAACCCTCTGTCACACCCTGCTGAGACCTGACCCGCGGGTTTATGACATGTTCAGCACCTAGTTTAACAGACTAACAAGGAGCCATCCACTTAGACGAAGATGCAATTACAGTGTGTCATCCAACAATGACACACACACACACACAAACACACACACACACACAGACAAACCAATTAGACGTGCAATTATTTGTCTTGTCGGGGAATGCAGGTTAACGCTTCTTACAGAGAAACTGTGGAGAAATGTGTCAGTGGCCTGCTGTCACTGGGACTGCACCGCCTTCCAGAGAGCCTTCGAGTGCAATAACAACACTACCACATCTGGTTGGTGTTAATTTGCTTTGGTTTCCTGAAATCACAACCTTTGGTTTCCTTTCTTTAATATGCCTGCAGTGTGTTTTCTAAAGGCCGTGCCCTGAATGTACTTGGGTAGCGAAGGCCAGCTGTCGTACAGTTTCGGCTGTGATCAGTGTGTGTGTGTGTGTGTGTGTGTGTGTGTCTACGTCCTCTGTAAGCAGACATGCACGAGGCAGCTCAGGGCCTTGTTTGTTGTTGTTTGGGTGCCTGTTGTGGGTTGCCGGGGGCGACGGTGCGCGGGGCCATCGATCAGGCCGACCGGGCAGATAACAATGCCGCGCTCTGCGGGACGCTGGGGCACGGGGGGGGGAGGAAGCAGCCCCACCGTCTGTCCTCTTCCTGTTCCCCTGTCCCCAATCCTCCACCCCCCCCCCGTCACCCATCAGACCCACACAGAAACATCTACAGCAGGACTGTCAGTGAGGTGTTCTGGGGCCTCTGACTGCGCCGTGGCACGGCCATTGAGCTGTGCACTGGCCTGCTGAGGGGCCGCTGACTCGCTGTCTTCAGGCCGTCTACCATGCAGGTGGGCAGAGTAACCTAACCACAGTACTGGCAGAACATCTGGACGCAAACACTTGGGCAGCTTCTGTAGACACAGGTTAGATCTAGTCCTGGACTAAAAAAATGTTGAATCCACGACTAGGTTTAATTTGTGTCAGCGAAAATGGCCTGCAGTGTAAGGACACCAACACGGAAGAGAGGCTATCTTTACAGTGGGTCCTGGAGGACAGGCTATCCTTAATTTGACAGAACTAGCACCAGGCAGTTTGCCCTGTCCCTGACCATGTTTCATCTCTGTCTCTGTCTCTCCGGGTCCATGCTCCTGCCCATACCTCCAGAAATACGTCCCAAACAGCCAGACAAACCCAGGATTGGGTGACGCTATTCATTTGGGTCACTGTGGCTCCAGTGGTATTACAACAACTCCCCTCTCCATAAACCCAGAGCCAAACAAAGGGCACAGGGAAGAGAAATGAAAGAGCGTTTCTCACTTGCTGGCTGGTTCGCTGGCTGACGAGGCTAAGCGGCTCTCTTAATAGCCTGTCGTCACCACAGAGAGAGCGGCTGTGAAGCTCGGTGGAGAGAGGGAGAGAGAGAAATAGTGGGTAGAAGAGAGGGCGAGTGAGGCTTGCTCTGAGCCCAGTTCCACAGCAGCTTCCCCACAGACAAACCTGTTAAAGAGCTGCCTAGACGCTGGAGGAAATGAGCGGTGTGAACGTGAGGGCTACGGAGCCCAAGAAACAGCCCACGGCAAGCAGAGAGGGCTTCCTCGAGACAGGCAGGCAGGCAGGCTGACTGAGTACTCCACATAACAATCGTACAGGTCACAGTAGGACTTGATCCTGAGAACGGGTCACTTTTTAACAGACTGTCTGTACATGAATGCCTGCGTCAGACGGTAACCGTTAAGAACTGAATGCAAAAACATTCGGGGGGAAAAAGTCTCTGACTTGTTCGACGGCAGGCAAAACCGTGTTCGGACATTTGCACGAATCAAAAGTGGCGTGGTCGAAAAAGGATCGAAATCAAATGGAGGGATGCCAACTGAACAGAGAGGTTGTTGAGTAGCCGCATGTCGGGCAAAGACGTGTCCTAGAGGGCATTGCCTCTTTCAAATCCCGCCTGGGGCCCAACACCAGCGCACCCCAAGCCACCAGCCTCAAGCCTCCCCTAGTCCCATACACACACAGACTCAGGCAGAGACACACACACGTACACACACCCACACACACACACGCTCACAGTTGTTGCCGCTAGTAGGGTGAGGCAGGTCCACACTGTGAACCTAAACGGCAGGAAAGGAGAGGAGAAATGAATCATTCAACACGGTAAGAGACTGTTAAAGCCTTGGAACATTTTACAGGCTGGCTGCAAGCCTAAAATACACCAACTAAACCTGCTCCCGCCCCGCCACAGGAATTCCAGCTACGCACCCAGAAGTGCATGAAAATATCACTGCATACAAGAAGTGTCGCTTCCAGGGAGATTTGTGTACATTGCTGCCTGTGTAATTACACAACAGATTTATGTTATAGTCATTACTGGCTCGTTCCCTCAACACTTCATCTACCCGTCTCTGTGTTCAGAGTGCGGAGGAAAACAACATAGCTAACAGGCTAAATCGGTCACATTTGTGTGTTGCGACTGGAGAAGACGCACGGTGACAGCAGTGTTTAGGGCCCGTGCCACGGTGTGGGATTGATGGGTAGTGTTGAGACAGGAGAGCAACCGGGGCACCTTTATCTGCACTGTGTTGTGGAGGGTTGAACTCCACGGCCCCCGACGCGCGCGCGCACACACACACGCACACAGTTCAGGAAGTGAAACCAGGCTGTGTGCAGCGTGGGGGGTGGCAGCCTCTCCTCCAGCGCTCCCAGGGACGTGGTGCGGGCGGCGTGGACGCAGCCATCCGTTAAATCAGACAAGGTTTGCGTTTTTATTTGGGCGCTACTATTAATAATGAAGTGATGCATGGCTGGCATATTTCCCACCCCTCTTCCTCAGCCCTCGCCCCCCCCCCCCCCCCCCCCCCCCCCCACACACACACACAGATGCTTTTAGCCGTTTTCTGCTGCCTGCGTCCGGCCGATCACTGGCTCAACGTGCTCCACTCGACACGGCCCGTCGCTGACTCAACGGCAGGCCCCCCCACCCCGCCCCCACCCAGGAGCGCCGGCCACCCTGCTGGGGGCCACATGGCAGAACGAGACACAGCGGCCCCCAGCCTAATTGGGCGAATGAGATCCGCACCCCGTTAAGCTACACTTGACACTATGTGTTACATGACCTTGCAGACCCACTCAGAGACCTCTGATGGACACGAGGGGCTCTGCTCAGTCAGTGTTAGGGGACAAGCTGGGACGACCGTAGCTCCACGGCCTTGTTAAGAGGCTCCTCTACTGTGTGTTGGTAAAAGACGGCGACAGGGCTTAATAAACTGTGACATTTGAATAACGCACCGCAACAGTTTCCAATTAGGTGTCATTGTCAAAGCCAAAGGGCTCTCTTCAGTGGGAACACGTGGCAGCATGTTTGTTATCATGATAATAAACATGTAACCTGCATGAACACGTAACCTCCATAAACACGTAACACCCATGCATGAACACGTAACCTCCATAAACACATAACACCCATGCATGAACATGTAACATGTATAAACACGTAACACCCATGCATAAACATGTAACATGTATAAACACCTAACACCCATGCATAAACATGTAACATGTATAAACACATAACACCCATGCATAAACATGTAACATGTATAAACACATAACACCCATGCATGAACATGTAACATGTATAAACACCTAACACCCATGCATAAACATGTAACATGTATAAACACGTAACACCCATGCATAAACATGTAACATGTATAAACACCTAACACCCATGCATAAACATGAAACATGTATAAACCAAGCTATAGTTTTCCATTACGGCTGATGACAGGCTTTAGTCAGATACATTTCTACTGGCCCACTGGAGATATAGACCCGGATGTGAAGGACACGGCTCAGAGAGAGGGGGGGGTGGTTGGGAGAGAGTAGGGGGGATGAGAGAGAGAGAGAGAGAGAGAAGGAGAAAGAGGGATAGAGAAAGACTGCCAGTTTGAAACCGGCTAAATATTCAGCAAGTCAATTATAGTTACCCACAAACCCCCTGGGGCATTCCCTCTTTCAGAAATGCGAAGGAATGGAAAAGAGCAAGAAAGCACAGATGAACAGACAGAAAGAGAGGGATAAAAGGAGAAGGAGAGAGAGAGGGACAGAGAGGGATATAAAGAGAAGAAGAGAGAGAGAGCGAGAGAGAGAGAGAGAGGGACGGAGAGGGATATAAAGAGAAGAAGAGAGACAGAGAGAGAGAGAGAGAGAGAGAGACAGAGAGACAGAGAGAGAGAAAGAGAGAGGGATATAAAGAGAAGAAGAGAGACAGAGAGACAGACAGAGAGAAAGAGAGAGGGATATAAAGAGAAGAAGAGACAGAGAGACAGAGAGACAGAGAGAGAGAAAGAGAGAGGGATATAAAGAGAAGAAGAGAGACAGAGAGACAGACAGAGAGAAAGAGAGAGGGATATAAAGAGAAGAAGAGACAGAGAGACAGAGAGAGAGAAAGAGAGAGGGATATAAAGAGAAGAAGAGAGAGAGACAGAGAGACAGAGAGACAGAGAGAGAGAAAGAGAGAGGGATATAAAGAGAAGAAGAGAGACAGAGAGAGAGAAAGAGGGATATAAAGTGGAGAGAGCGGGCTAGCCCTTGAATCTCAGTAGCACCTGACGCCTGGTTGAGGAGTACTGCACCTCCTAGGCTCCCACTGTCCTCTGTCACCTCCTCAGCTCTCTCCTCTACTATCCCCTCCTCTCCTCACCATGAAACACTTAACACCCTTACTGACAAACTGCAACCCATCAGAACCTGTACAGCCCTTTACAACACTCTATTATTTTGTACTGTACTATATTGTGCTTAACTGCATTACACCACACTTTACTAGATTGTACTATACCACACTGCATGATACTGTACATATTGTACTGTGCAATAATGTACTATATCGGATAGTGAAACTACCATATCGCGTGTGTTAAAGTCTCCAAATATTTTCTTCCAAAAGAAATCCACAAAAACAACCAAAACTGTCTTTTCCCTGGCTTCTTGTTTTTTCTTTGTGCGTTTATTCTTAGTTTTCTCGGAGTGATCTGTGGGCAATCATTGTGTGTGTGTGTGTGCGTGTGTATATGTGCGTCTGCGGGGGGGGGGGGGGTCATGAGGGGGTGAGTGACAGACAGTGACAACCCTCACCCCCGTCCACCCCCATTCCCTGTCACACTCCATCACAGACTGACCCCCGTCCATATTCCCTGAGGTCCAGACGCTCCCCGGCCCGCTCCCCGGCCCGCTCCCCGGCCCGCTCCCTGGCCCACACTGTCAGTCACAGACCGGCAGGTCCGTTCAGGCCATGTGACCACCCTGACCCTCGGACCGCTGGACCAAGTCTGCCTGTCTGTTCAACCACAACCCAGAGAGTGTCACCCAGACATGAATGGGCCCTGAGCTGGCTACCTGAGTTTCCCTGTCTGGGTCCGGATTGTTCTGCCTGTTTCCACTGCAAAGAAAAGCCGAGCGGAAGGCCGGCATGAGGGGAGACACTGTAGATATGAACCCCCCAGTGGTCTTCATCCGGGGGGTCTCTGGCTGGACGTGACGGGTCTTGGAATAAGGCCATGTTTCAAACAGCACCCCCTGGTGCCCCGGGGCACCGGCAGCCAGTTAATGAGCTGGACGCGCAGGACGAATCGCGTCGTGTGTGATGTTCCCATCTTAAAATGACACACACAAGCACTGACACACGTAGCCACGGAGGTCGCGAGCGCACTCAAATTCTGGACCTTACCCTGGTCCGGAGGAAACAGCCTGCTGCTGAATCTTTCTATTGAGAGTCTGTAGGAGTTTCCAGGTGAACACTGTCGCCTGGCTTTTTTATTGACCGTATTAATGAAACAAACTCTGCATAGCGCTCACTGCCTGGCTGGCTGGCTGGGTGGGTGGGTGGGGGGACGTGTGTGTGTGTATGTCTGTGTGTGTGTGTGTCTGTGTGTGTGTGTGTGTGTGTGTCCAGGCCAGGCAGTGCGATACAGAGTGGCTCATTCAGGTCTGTGGAAGGAGGGAGGTATGGCAGGGACACGCTAATGACCCTTGGAGTGAGAGGGCCTCTGTGCTTCAGGCACCCAGGGGCCCGAAGCCTCCCTGAACCACAGCTCCATCACTAACCAAGAGGCTAC
>JACXGI010018474.1:0-13218 GCA_016801175.1 Esox masquinongy | reverse complement strand
AAAAGCCATGGTCCGCAGAGAGCTTCCAAAGCATCAGAGGGATCTCATTGTTGAAAGATATCAGTCAGGAGAAGGGTACAAAAGAATTTCCAAAGCATTAGATATACCATGGAACACAGTGAAGACAGTCATCATCAAGTGGAGAAAATATGGCACAACAGAGACATTACCAAGAACTGGACGTCCCTCCAAAATTGAAATCGAGAAGAAAACTGGTCAGGGAGGCTTCCAAGAGGCCTACAGCAATGTTAAAGGAACTGCAGGAATATCTGGCAAGTACTGGCTGTGTGCTACATGTGACAACAATCTCCCGTATTCTTCATATGAATGGGCTATGGGGTAGGGTGGCAAGACGGAAGCCTTTTCTTACAAAGAAAATCATCCAAGCCCAGCTGAAGTTTGCAAAAACAAACATCAAGTCCCCCAAAAGCAATTGGGAAAATATGTTATGGTCTGATGAAACCAAGGTTGAACTTTTTGGCCATAGTTCCAAAAGGTATGTTTGGCGCAAAAACAACACTGCCCATCACCCAAAGAACACCATACCCACAGTAAAGCATAGTGGTGGCATCATCATGCTTTGGGGCTGTTTTTCTTCAGCTGGAACCGGGGCCTTAGTCAGGGTGGAGGGAATTATGAACAGTTCCAAATACCAGGCAATTTTGGCACAAAACCTTTAGGCGTCCGTTAGAAAACTAAAGATAAAGAGGAAGTTCACCTTTCAGCACGACAACGGCTCAAAGCACACATCCAAATCCACAAAAGCATGGCTTCACCAGAAGAAGATAAACGTTTTGGAATGGCCCTGCCAGAGCCCAGACCTGAATCCAATTGAACATCTGTGGGGTGATTTGAAGAGGGCTGTGCACAGGAGATGTCCTTGCAGTCTGACAGATTTGGAGCACTTTTGCAAAGAAGAGTGGGCAAATATTGCCATGTCAAGATGTGCCATATAGACTCCTACCCAAAAAGACTGAATGCTGTAATAAAATCAAAAGGTGCCTCAACAAAGTATTAGTTTAAGCGTGTGCACACTTATGCAACCAGGTTATTGTGAGTTTTTTATTTTTATTTTTCCCCCTCAAAGATTTCAGTTTGTTTTTCAATTGAATTGTTCACGTTATAGGTCACATTAAAGGTGGAAAAAGTTCTGACATGATTTATCTTTGTCTCATTCTTTTACATCACAAGACCCTGGCATTTTAATAGACTTTTTATATCCACTGTAGGTCCATCTCCTCACAATGAAAATCTTTCTCATTGGGACTCAGGAAGTCCTCCATATTGGATTTTCGCACGTTTTGGATTTTGTGAAAAACGCTTAAAATGATACTCCTATGGCACCAAATGTCCAATTTTCACGTCCTTTGATATTTGGCTTCTATAGACCAAGGTCTGTAAAAGATGTATAAGCCGAGCCTGTATGTGAAAATATGTAGTCGCCATTAACTAATAAACCTTTAAGTGGGGGTGGTTTTAAACATTGAAGCATATTACCTGAAAACCATTAGTCGTATTATAATCTAACTGAGTACACATGCTCAGAACCTTGACAGGACATACCTTGTGCAAGCATTTTCCTTTTGACCAGAAGGTGGCGATGTTGAACCAAAGATATTTGCAAGCTCACACCTCTCACGCCGTTTTACATAGAGACACAAAAAATGGTGGATATGTCCATTTCCTCACAAGGCACATATTTGGCATTGGGAGCCATTAGCTCCACCTTGATGGATTTTTGGCTATTATGAATATGTGAAAATCACTTTAAAAGCTACTCCTATAGTACCAAATGTCCAATTTTCACGTGGCATGTTTGGCACCTAAAGACCTAGGTCTGTAAAAGATGCATAAGACAAACTAGTATGTCAAAAATGTGGCTGCTATTGACCAATAAACCTTCAAGTGGGCATGGTTTTGTACTTACCAGCATATTAATGAGACACTGTTGCCTCCAAAGGGGTCAACTTCAAAACACCATCATGCCCATCCCATGTGTAATAGAGTCATGAAAATTGGTACATAGGTCCATCTTCTCACAATGTACATTTTTCTCATTGGGACTCAAGAAGTCCGCCATATTGGATTTTCGTCCATTTTGGATTTTGTGAAAAACGCTTAAAACGATACTCCTATGGCACCAAATGTCCAATCTTCACATCCTTTAACATTTGGCATCTATGGACCGATGTCTTCAAATGTTCTATAAGGTGCATGCCTTCTGGTGCATTATTTTTCACTAAAATGTTTTCATATCTTATCAGAGAGAAGGGAAATGTAGTTTCTTAATAGGCAGAGTCACCCTATCCAAACCACAATGTGGTGATTAAGACAACAATGACCACAATCTTTTGCACAAGCTTCCCTTTTTGAAGTGTGGGAGATCAGTGTCAATAGAAGAAACAGGTAGCTAGCTACATTCTGTGCCAAACCAAACTGCTTATATGGATCTGGTTTAACATCTCCGTTGAAATGGACATATTCTACCAAGGTAAGGAACCTATTCGCAAACAGTTACAGTGATGTCATTATGCGTTAGCTGGTTAGTTAGCTTTGCTATACAGTTTAGCATTACTCTGCCTTTGCTAATGCTAATGCAAACGCTAGTTGGGGAAGTGGAAGTGAAAACAATAGTGTTTTCACCAGGATGCTAGTGAAGCTAAAATCTGTAGTTAGTAACATTAGAAAAGCATTAACTAATGCTAGGTAGCTAATACAAGCTAACCTTACTGTAACAACTCTGGTACTGTGGCACAGAACGTTGCTAATATACAGCGCAGTTGTACCAAACAGCAGGCTAACGTTTGCTGACGTTCGCTAACTTAACTGCAATGTTAGTTTGATAGAAAAAAACGATGTCCATGTTTAAAATAATGAAATGTGTCTGGCTACGTAGGGATTGTATAACTAACTAGCTACTTGGCTCATTAATTACTTGTATGTCAATTCTTATGAAACCTAGCTTTACTACAGTATAGTCTTATCCGTATTGACAAAACATTTACAAGAACATGTGGTTCTGCACATACTGCATGAGTGGAGGCAAATAATAATGATTTTGATAACTTTATTTGTATAGCCCTTCTCTAGCCCAAAGCAAAAAGTGCTTCACACAGCAGTAAAACAGCAAAAGTAGGTAATAAGATGATATCAGCTTCCTCATATACATGTAATGATCATGTATTTTTGTCACTTTGCAGTTACATTCTACTTTTCTACAAATGTTCTTAAGGTTACATATATTCTCATCATTCCAAGGATATACTTTAAAAGCAGGCCTTGACCCAAAATTTAAAAGGATCAGTTTCATCAAGAATACTCTGGCATACACTGTTGAATCTATATATTGATTCAACAGTAGTATGTGGCCTCTTAAGTTTTCGCTTTGACTGGTGGAAGTAGCAGAACACTTACCAATATGAGCAAGTAAATACACTAAAACTAGCCAGTTAGATGCTGTAGCAGCCAGCTAAAACGTCATTCAAGTTAGTCTAGAAACCATTGTTTTAAAGTGCTATGGATTTATGAAACAAGGCAACTAATTTTACTATGTATTTCGTTTCATATTGTTTACCTAGGAAGAGATGAATGAAGTCTAAGGTGAGTATATATCACAGATTTCATTCAAATATGGAAAATGCCATTGCTAACCAGACAACTAATTGTCCGTTTTGTTTCGTCTTTCAGACTAAAATAAAGTTGTCTGCCCACAAATGTTTTGCTTGTGCAGCAACAAGCTCTTGCTTTCACTAGCTACCCAAGAAGCAGTAATGTTGTGCTTCGCTGACGACGTTGTCACTTGATCGCGATGATGTCCTGCATCTGCCAAAAGATGTACGTCACTTACTTCCTCTTATCATTTATAAAAACTTGAGATTTGCCTTGTGCTTACTTTATTATGATCATATAAGTTGTACGGACCTAATCTGACTGCTGGCTCAATCTCGTTGCAATATATTGTTTTATGTAAACTTAGACGTTTGTTCTTTCTATTGATTTTTAATGGAAGAAAACAAATTATATTATTCCAAGTTTCAAAATTAAAGAAAAATCTGTGCTCTTTAAAACAAAGTTAACTTGTAATTGTAATTTGGTTTTGGTTTTTGCCGGACCACGTAAGCGGAGCCGGCCAAGAAGAGTGAATGTCTCTTACTGACTGAGTGAGTGACTGACTACCCCTTGTTAAATAGCGCAGTGGGTAGAGACGCGGACCTGCAACGAATAGGTCCCACGCTTGAATCTCGTCACAGTCAAAGCAAATTATGCATTAGGATTTGTTCCGTATAGATAAAAACTTCCCTGGCTGAAAACTTCAGTATCTACGTTATAGTAAGCCTAAAATAAAACTGTTCACAGTTATGTTACGACTATTTCTGGTGTATTTTTGAAGTACGCATTCGTGCATGCTTTTTGGGTCAGGATAGACAAATAATTCACTGGCTACAACCTTCAGTAGCTACGTTATTCACCTTATTTTGGAACAGTGGGCGGCGCTATGGAAACGTAATTGTGTTTCGACTTCCGGTGAGTGTTTTCAACTGACCCGGCGTTAGCCAAGCAGTAGCTAGCTATCTAACAGTCAAATTAGTCCAAAAAATTAGTGTCCCGTTTCAAAAGTCCAGCATTATTTGTTCTGTAAAAGGTTGTCACAACAACTGGAAGAAGTGTAACAAGTTTTTAACAAAGGAGAGCTATGATCACCGACCTCTTAGTAAATGTGAAAGTGGATGTGGAGCACCTTTTGACCTGCACCCACCGCCGAAAGACAGGGAGTCCCTTCGTTTGTGGCTCAAGTCACTAAATTTGAAGACTCCGCCAAAGCGACCTTTCGTCTGCTCTTTTCATTTTGTGGACAAGAGACCCACACAAGAGCACCCTTATCCCGAAAAATGGCTTGGCTATGATGTCCCTCTGGCAAAAAAAAAAATAACTCTCATCAGGACAGCTTTGCCGACAAAAGGTAAGCCATACCTTGCTTGTACCTAGCTAAACTTAGCTAACAGTTTTGGTAGTTACTTGGTAAAATTTGTTTATTTTTATTTATATATACATATGTGTGTTTACTTTACAGATTACCAAGATCAGATGAGTAGTTTAGTGACTGATGATGATGAAGAAAATGAAATCTCATCTCAGTCTCACACAGACCCAATGGGAGGACCCAGCCATGTCGGACCATAACTACACTGAACAAAATTATAAACGCAACACTTTTGTTTTTGCCCCCATTTATCATGAGCTGAACTCAAAGGTCTAAGACTTTCTCTATGTACACGAAAGGCCTATTTCTCACAAATATTGTTCACAAATCTGTCTAAATCTGTGTTAGTGAGCACTTCTCCTTTGCCGAGATAATCCATCCACCTCACAGGTGTGGCATATCAAGATGCTGATCAGACAGCATGAGTATTGCACAGGTGTGCCTTAGGCTGGCCACAATAAAAGGCCACTCTAAAATGTGCAGTTCCATCACACAGCACATTGCCACAGATGTCGCAAGTTTTGAGGGAGCCTGCAATTGGCATGCTGACTGCAGGAATGTCCACCAGAGCTGTTGCCCGTGAATTGAATGTTTATTTCTCTACCATAAGCCGTCTCCAAAGGCGTTTCAGAGCATTCTTCCTGAATGCTTCATGGGTGCTGTATTTTGGTGTTGGAGGTAGGGGTTGAGATGCAGGTTTCTCTTCGGAATACTGATTACTGGCCTTGTGATGCTTAAAGTTTATATCACACAGCCGCCTTGGAGTCAGGTTTCTGTGGGTACCAGAATTCCAGCGGCGTTGCTCATCTGTACAGGATATCCCTGTGAGTCCTCCAGACACTGCATTTTGCAACTTTAATGTTAGGAAATGACAATCAACTCACTGATAAAGGAAGTTTCCCCTTACTTTTCTCATGTCTAAGCAATTTAAATGAAAAGTAAACTTAACATTTCAGTAATAAAAGAAAGACAAAATGAGTAGAACTTACCCAGTTAGATACATTTTACTTACCATAACCATGCGCTGCTTTGATGCCAGAGATTAGATAATTACCAGTCTTTTAAATATCTAACATATCTAGGTGAGTATAATTAAAAATAAAAAGTTTAAAAAAGTTAAACAATCACGGGAAAAGAAATGTCAATATACAGTTGATGCTGTGTTTATTGAAGTGTTGATTTATTCTGTGAATAGCTGGGCTTACATGCGACAAGGTTTGTAAAAAAATCATTTTGAATTTTGTGAACAGTTATTTATAATATGCATTATAATTATTAAAAGAAAAATGTTAATGGCTGCTACATACAAGATCTTCTAATGCATAAATATTTGGTCTACAACTATTGTGCATTGAGTGGCTATGATTGAATTGTAGTTACTTACCTTGACTTAACTACTTACCCTGTCACTGGTACGAGATTTGACTTGTTACTCACAGATTATGCCCAGCAACACCATCAGTTCTGTCATTAACAAAATGCATGTTAATATACAAAATACATGTTTAGTCTCTATTGAAATGAATAACCAAGTAGGTATACAGCCACTACACTAGGGTAGGTTATATGGTTTACACGCCATTATCATTATATTATGGTATTCACCAAATTAACTAAACCACAGTCACATAAAAATAAACCAATAACAGTTTGTGGACCATTTAAATTGGCTAATTAGTTAGATAATTTTTCAGCTGATAAAATAACACCCAGTCTTACCTTCCATAAAATTGCAGCTGCGTGGCTGCACAACTTCCCAAGGCCAGCGATACACGAACAACCGACGGTCTCCACTGTACCAATGGACATTACAAGCACCCAGGCCGAGTGCTTAAGGCTCTTTGATGTCTGGCTAGGTTGTACGTCTGCCTTCAGGAAAATCATGTCGGTGTCGCAGGTGTTGTTGAGCAATACAAGTCCCACCTTGCCATTATGTAAATACTGATATGCCTCGGTGCTCTTGAAGCTGCGCATAGTGTTTCCATCAACCCCAAGGGAAAGGACAAAGAAATTAAAAATGTCTTCGTAAGTCACCTCAGGCCCGATCCGAATATCGTCTTCCCAATGTGTTATTGTATTGGGGTGAGGTAACAAAACTCCATCCGATCTATTTAATTTCGCAGATGTGTGTTCCCAAGTATATGTCATTTTTGTTAGTGACTTGATCACAAATAGCTAACTAGCTAGCTAATGCTGCACCGGAAGTTGAAACACAATTTGACAACAAACGTACGTTAAAACGGAAGTGGGCAAGAATAAGCTGAATAGCAAGCCTAAAATAAGTGTTCACGGTTGTATTGCGACTATTTCTGGTGGATTTTCGAAGGACGCATCTGTGCATGCTTTTTGGATCAGGATTGATAAAAACTTCGCTGGCTACAACCTTCAGTAGCTATGTTATAGTAAGCCTAAAATAAAACTGTTTATATTGCGACAATTTCTGGTGGATTTTCAAAGTACGCATCTGTGCATGATTTTTGTGGTAATATAGGCTAGATCAAAACCCCTTGGGCAGTAAAATAGTAGGGGTTTCCATGATTCTCTCGTCTTTTCACTTGATGAAAAATTCAGTTATCGTCAACTATATTGATAGTTATTGTATCAATGTCATTCATGAATGAAAGAAAAACGAACGCTTTTGCGCCATGAAATAGCTTTGGCTGTGTTAAGTTCAAGTAGTAAGTTAGATTACTGTAGTAAGCCTATTACTGGCTAATAAGCTGTTAAAACGGCCTGTGGCAAAAGCCATACATTTCATAGATGCTATCTGTGGTGGAGGTAAACTTAATAAGAAACAAAATATTCAAACTTGGCATGATGTTAACACGTGACAATATCATCAAATGATGCTATACCGACACTGTAGAAATGTATAGCACCGTGGTGTAGAAGTTAAAGAGACAACCACTCACGTGGGAAACCCGGGTTCGAATCCAGTGAGGGTGGTAACCATGTTTATCATTTAATTGCGGGCCGGCTGAACTAGGCTTGCCTGGTTCCTTTTCTGGTTGTGCTGTTGTTTGTTTGAAATGTGTGGGAAAATATGATTTATTTTGAGAATTTTTAGTTATCAGCAGTAGCATTCTAGAATGCTATTGGGGTCTAAAGGGTTAAATTTAGAAGTTCTAAGTCTGTGACGACTGCACCCTCTGCTGCCTCTCCTCCCCCTGCAGCAGGCAGGCTCCAGCGGTCGACGTCACTGGCCTTCTGATACCACCGCCCATCTCATCTATTCATCTCACCTGTTGTCTTGTTTAGCGCACCTGGTCCTCATTTACAATCATTCCCCCCAGTATATATGTTTCCTCTGCTCCCCTAGTCTTTGTGTGTTATTGTCTCACCATCGTGAGCATATGTCGGTGCTTTTGTCATTAAAAAGATATTCAAACCCAAGCTCCACGTTTCCTGCTCCTCGTCCCTGTGAAGCCTGACAGAATAACACACCTCTGAAGAAACATGGAGCACAGAGGAGCCGAAAGTGAGGCCGGTGTTGCGGATCTGGTGAAGGAACACTCGTCGATGCTGGCCAGCCTAGGCGCTGCGATGGACAGCGTTCTTAAAGCAGTGCAGCGCCTAGAGCTGAGCCAGCAGAACCCCGCAACACCGGCCGTGCCGCTGCCACCCCAGGCTGCGCCTCCCGCCATGGGGGCGATGCACATCCCGCTCCCCCGGGATTATGATGGGACGGCGGACCGCTGCCTGGGTTTCTTACTGCAAGTCGACATCGCGCTCCAGGCAATCCATCCTGTGCCGACCGACGCCCAGAAGATCTTCTCACTTGTCTCCTGCCTGTCTGGGAAAGCCCTGGAGTGGGCCACCGCTGTATGGAACACCGAGGGTCCCACCCAGGGCAGCTACGCCGAGTTCACGCCTTTTTCATCTGCGGCAGGGGACGAGATCGGCACAGGAGTTCGCACTGGAGTTCAGGACCCTGGCAGCGGAGTCTGGGTGGAACGAGCGGGCTCTCATCGACCACTACCGGTGCAGCCTTCACGAGGACGTCCGGAGGGAGTTGGCATGTCGGGACGCGACCCTCTCCTTTGACCAGCTGGTGGACCTGTCTATCCGTCTCGACAATCTGCTGGCTGTCCAAGGACGTCCCGGAAGAGGCCCACCCGTTCCACCCCAACAACTGGACACCGCCGTCCCCATGGACCTGGGGGCGGCTGCGCTCCCGGGCAGAGGTCGGGGAGGACAGGTGTGGGGTGCCTCTAAAAGGAAATGAGGCTGTTCCGCTGCACCACACTACTCCTCCTTCCCCGAGTCGAGAGGCGAAAGGCACGGCACTTCCGCATCACCCCAGGTAGCTCATGCCCATTCACCCCTTGCCTCCCCCCTCTCCCTATGCACCGTACCTGTCGAGTTCCCCGGTTTTCCATTGCTTTCCCAGTGTAAGGCGTTGGTAGACTCGGGCGTGGCTGGGAATTTCATTGATAGGTCCTTTGCTTTGCGCTCGCACATTCCCCTTCAGGTTCTGGCCACCCCCCTACCCGTGAGAGCGTTGGCACAGTGAAACCCTCTCCTTCCACGTCATCGACTCTCCCACGTTCCCTGCCGTGTTGGGTTTCCCCTGGTTGTCTCTCCATGACCCCGTCATTTCCTGCTCTAGTCAGGGTCTTTCGGGGTGGTCGCGGAAGTGTCAAGGTAGGTGTTTGGGTGTTTCTGTGGGCTCGACCATGGTGGAAAGTCCGGACGGTGCTCCCGCCGTGCCAATTCCCCCCGAGTACGCGGACTTAGCCGCGGTTTTTTCTAAGGCTAAGGCCACTGTGTTGCCACAGCACAGACCAGGGGATTGTACGATTAACCTCGTTGACAGAGCTGCACTCCCTAAGGGTCGCGTGTATCCACTGTCCCGCACCGAGGCGGCGGCGATGGCCGCTTACGTTGAGGAGGCTCTGGGTCAGGGGTACATTAGGCCCTCCGAGTCACAGGTCTCCTCAAGTTTCTTTTTTGTGAAAAAGAAGGACAGTGGTTTACGCCCGTGCATCGATTACAGGGCGCTGAACCAGATCACCATCCCATTCAGCTACCCTCTTCCTCTGATTGGTTATGCCGTATGGTTTGATGAATGCCCCATCAGTCTTTCGATCCTTCATCAACGATGTGTTGAGGGACATGTTATGCAAAGGCGTGGTGGTGTATATCGATGACATCTTGATATACACGGCTACCCGTGCTGAGCATTTCTCGTTGTTGTGCAGGGTGCTTGTAAGACTGCTGGAGCATGACCTGTACGTGAAAGCCGAGAAGTGTCTGTTCTTTCAGTCGTCTGTGTCCTTCCTGGGGTATCGCTTTTCCCACACAGGTGTGGCTATGGAGGAGCATCACATTGACGCCGTGCGTAATTGGCCGACCCCGACCACGGTTAAGGGAGTGCAATGATTCTTAGACTTCTCGAATTACTACCGGAGGTTTATCCGGGGCTTTAGCCAGGTCGCGGCTCCGATCACCTCCCTTCTGAAGGGGGGGGAGACCCGGTTGCGATGGACCGCGGAGGCAGAGCGGGCGTTTGTGGAACTGAAACATCGTTTCACCACCGCTCCAGTCCTGGCCCATC
This sequence comes from Esox masquinongy, assembly GCA_016801175.1. Taxonomy (NCBI): domain Eukaryota; kingdom Metazoa; phylum Chordata; class Actinopteri; order Esociformes; family Esocidae; genus Esox; species Esox masquinongy. The sequence goes on along the minus strand of JACXGI010018474.1, from coordinate 2,680 downwards.
CCGACCCGTCGCTCCAGTTCATCGTGGAGGTGGACGCATCCGACTGTGGGCTCGGTGCCGTCCTCTCCCAACGGACGGGGTGTCATAACACGCTCCGTCCCTGTGCCTTCTTCTCGCAGAAGCTCAGCGGAGTTACAATGTGGGTGATTGCGAGCTGTTGGCCGTGGTTAGAGCCTTGTCGGTGTGGTGGTACTGGTTAGAGGGGGCCAAACCCCCTTTCCTCGTCTGGACGGACCACCGCAACCTGGAGTACATGCGGGCAGTGAGGAGGCTGACCTCGCCAGGCAAGATGGGCTATGTTCTTCACCCGGTTTGTTTTCACTCTTACATACAGGCCGGGGAGCAAGAATGTCAGGGCCGATGCGCTGTCCCGTCAGCATGACACGGAGGAGAGGCCAGTGGATGAGGCTCCCGTGCTGCCGACGTCGTGCATCGTGGCGCCGGTGGTGTGGGAATTGGACATCGCTCGAGCGCAGCGTGATGAGCCCTCTCCACCCACGTGCCCTGAGGGTCGCACGTATGTGCTGGCGTCTGTCTGTGACCGGCTCATCTACTGGGCCCATACATCTCCCTCCTCCGGTCATCCTGGTATTAGGGCGATGGTGCGTGCCCTGGACGGTAGGTACTGGTGGCCCACCTTAGCTAAGGACGTGAGGCTGTACGTCTCTTCCTGCTCGGTGTGCGCCCAGAGTAAGGCACCCCGACACCTGCCAATGGGTAAGTTGCACCCCTTACCCATTCCACAACGACCATGGTCCCACCTTTCTATAGATTTCCTTACCGATCTTCCCCCCTCACAGGGCCATACCACCATCCTGGTCGTTGTGGACCGGTTTTCGAAGTCCTGCCGCCTCTTGCCTCTGCCCAGCCTTCCCACTGCCCTACAGACCGCGGTGGCTCTGTTTTCACACGTCTTCCGGCACTATGGGGTGCCCGAGGACATTGTGTCTGGCCGAGGTCCCCAGTTCACATCCAGGGTTTGGAAAGCGTTATGCAGCACCTGGGGGTCTCGGTAAGCCTGACCTCGGGCTACCATCTCCAGTCCAACGGGCAGGTGGAGCGTGTCAACCAGGAAGTGGGCAGGTTCCTTCGGTCGTACTGCCAGGATTGGCCAGGGGAGTGGGCGGAGTTCCTGCCATGGGCGGAATATGCCCTGAACTCCCTTCACCACTCCTCCATGGGGATGTCGTCGTTCCAGTGCGTTCTGGGTTATCAGCCGGTCCTGGCACCCTGGACCCCGAACCAGACTGGTACCCCTGCGGTGGACGACTGGTTCCCGGCGGGCGGCGGGCACATGGGAGGCCGTGCAGGCTCGCCTCCGGCTCGCTGTCCGCCGCCAGAAGACCTTCACTGACCGCCACCGCAGGGAGGCCCCGGTGTATCGTCCGGGCGACCGGGTCTGGCTCTCGACCAGGGACCTGCCCCTCCGCCTGCCCTGCCGGAAGCTGAGCCTGCGGTTTGCGGGGCCCTTTAAAGTCCTGAGGAGAGTCAACGAGGTAACATATCGGTTACGCCTTCCCCCTGACTACCGTATTAACCCCTCGTTTCATGTGTCTCTCCTCAGGCTGGTGGTGCCTGGTCCCCTTCAGGGGTGTGAGTTGCGGGAGGTTCCTCCCCCCCCCTGGACATCGAGGGGGCCCCGGCGTACTCCGTCCGCTCCATCATTGAATCGAGGTGCCGGGCGGGGGGCCTCCAGTACCTCGTGGAGTGGGAAGGGTACGGCCCGGAGGAGCGGAGCTGGGTCCCGGTGAAGGATGTCCTGGCTCCCGCCCTCCTGCGCGACTTCCATTGCTGTCGCCCGGATCGCCCTGCTCCCCGCCCCCCGGGTCGGCCCCGGGGCCGGTGTCGTCGCGCGGCCTGTACTGTGACGACTGCGCCCTCTGCTGCCTCTCCTCCCCCTGCAGCAGGCTGGTTCCAGCGGTCGACGTCACCGGTCTTCTGACACCACCGCCCATCTCATCTATTCATCTCACCTGTTGTCTTGTTTAGCGCACCTGGTCCTCATTTACAATCATTCCCCTCAGTATATATGTTCCCTCTTCTCCCCTAGTCTTTGTGTGTTATTGTCTCACCATCATGAGCATATGTCGGTGCTTTTGTCATTAAAACAATATTCAAACCCAAGCTCCACGTTTCCTGCTCCTCGTCCCTGTGAAGCCTGACAAAGTAATTTCAAATTGAGTGGTTCTTTTTTTTGTTAGGGGTTGCCCATGGGGATTAGCTAAAGATTGTCCTTTCAAGTATATGGCCTAATATTATTTGAGCACTCAGTAATATTATCTTTAGCACTCAGTAAGTATCGTGATTCAGTTATGATATCATGATGAATCGTGATGTATTGAATCGTAACATGTGTATCGTGATATATATCGTATCGCAAGGTACTAGCCAATACCCACCCCTAATAGACACAGGACAGACAGGCGTATAATCAAGATTTTGATATACTGGTTTCTGTTTCTGCTCTCCTGACAACACTCTGGAGTTTGACCTACTCCAAGGAGTCTCTAGTACACAAATTAGGACCTTATATTATTACTGATTCATGTGTTTGAGTATTATGGCTGTTTTTTAAATTATAAAATTTAAGGTTGTATTAACAGATGTAGATTGGATGTATAGGTTTTAGATTTCTAGTATGCTAATGCCACAACAACTGATGGCTGTCCATTGGTTTTCC